>JAUZND010030081.1:0-23142 GCA_034780555.1 Coelogynopora nodosa
AGTTGCTTGGCAATAGACATGACCCAAGCTTCAAAACGTGACTTTGATTGGTTTTCGGGCGACAGAAATTTACAAGAGACAAGAAAGTCACTATCAAATGGAAGATATGATAAAAGTTTCTCAGTTTCCTTTCGGTAGAAGTCTTTAACCTGGCCTAGCACAGTCTGTTGATCTGCTGAACTCATGTCGATGAAAGTGGACTTCGCAGTTTCACCCATAGAAATCTGATAAGGACCAAGCCAAATAGAAACGTTGATATCGACTTCCCAGGGAAGGCGTGGCAAAGAGTCTGCTTTGATAAATCGTAGTAACCATTTCTTCAGCAAATTGCACATGCTGTCATGAAGACTGTAGATATGACACCCATTCTGAAAAAGGATTTAAAACAAATGTACAAAATTATATTTTTTACCCCGGATGTAAAGTGGCACACCACATATTACTTGTATAAGTTAGTGAACATCATAATTTTAAACTATTAGGTACCTGTTGAAAAAGAAGTTCATATTCCTTCAATGGTTTCAGCACTTCAGCAAGGAATTGTAAAAAGAATAGGGTCTTGGGTCCCATCAAAATTTCTTTTATTCGGTCAAATCGCGGTCCATTTGATTTTCTGCTGCTGAAGAATTCACGTAGTGGTTGGTAGAGATGGAGAACATGTTGGACCACAGTCACAATCTGGAGCCACCTGAAACATAACGCAGTTGAAAACTATTTGAATATCAGTACCTACAACCTATATATGTGATATATAAAAACACCTCACCTGGTTGAAACTGATCTTAAAACAGCCAGATGCTTGATCTCCAATAAGTCAGCAATCTTGAAAATGGTAATATGTTATTAAACATACTTTAAATCATCATATATATTATTTTACATTATTTAAACATGCATACCTGTGCAAAAGCTTCTTTCTGGGTCCAGGAATACTTGAAGAAGCAAAACAAATCTTGGACGAATTGTTCAACACCAGTATCAGCAGCTGAAACAGCATGGCTCGCAACATTGTGGATATTGTGTAATGTGCATCCTCCAAGGTCCACGATATTTTCCATTTTGGTTCGTTTCAGTCTCTGAACAACTCCATTTTTGTTTCCTAAAGTTTATAGATAAGTTTATAAACAGGAGTAAAAAAACACAAAGATTGGAAGCTTGAAACAATATAGTGTTGAAAAATACAAACCCCTCATAACAGGACAACTGTTGACATAACAGACAGGCATTTTGATGTATCCAGTTGTTCCAGGCTTTTAACAATGGCATCGGCAATCGTCTTGGAATCAGCAGAACTATTTACTGGCAAATCGAGACAAACTGTTTGAACGTTCCAGGATATATCAGCAACATATCTAATAACAATTCCTAAGTAGCTTTTCAGCTTATTGGCCTCATCATCGTTGATTGTGTAAAAATTCGCCTTTGTAATTTCCTCCACCAATGACTGCTGATTGAATGGAAATATTGCGTCCGTCAGTAAATATGAAATCTTGTCTGTTGAAAGGCGCATTTGTTGAGGTATCTTTGAATCGGGAAACATCACTTTGAAATCATCAACAACATCTTTCTGTGACTCGAATGACCAATTCCTTGTCACTATCCACAGAACCCAATGGATCTCAGCCAATAATCTCTTTATTCAGAAGTTACAAACTGTGTAACTTATACCATGGATCATAGATACAAGAAAAATAAACCGACGAACAATATTGGGGCACAAATAAAAAGGCATATATATATCAAAAATAGACCAAAACCAATACCGGAAATTGTGGTAAACAAAACATAGAATTTATATATGAGATACTCTGCTTGTAGGTTTTATGAATGTTTCAAGGAATTGTCACAAAATGCGGAATGTGTTTGGGTGAATACATAGTTTGAAGGTAATCATGGTCAACCCGAGAGTGGTAGTCGGCAGGATTCTCTTCCAACGGAATATAAGCAAAAGTAATGTTCTTAATCTTAGCAAGAGAGCCTATTACATGAACGGAATCACAGTCTGTCAGACTGAGACGTTTGAGTCGCCCAATGACACCTTGGTTGTCCGTGCGGACGGTGTCATTGTTCTGGGCCTCCAACACAGCCCAGAGAACTGCCCACAGCTCAGCTTGTTGCTGAGTAGTGTGCAGAATCTGGACTGTGTTAGGGAACCCATCCGGATCGATAACCGCTATTCGGTTCATGGTGGCATCGGTAGTCCAGACTGCTTTACTCAGAACGGAGGTTTTAAGACTGATCCAGTAACCATCTAGTAAGGGCTGAACGAGCCTCCAAAGGCTAACGGAAAGATAATCAAGCTTGGTATAAGCATAGCCTAAATTACAAGTTGTGGCAAGATAAGTTAAGTAGCCCATGGCCTTTTCTGCTGCCTTTGAGTTTGTTATTAGACTATTGTAAATTTATCAGAAACAGAAGAGTAATCATTTAATAAATTTATAAGCTATCTAAACCTATCTGTAACAAATGGCAAATGAGCATTGCCCTAACATAGATAAAACAGAAAAATCATGGGTTTAAGCTGATTCAAAATGCTTGTAATTAATTAAACTGACACAAAGCTAAAATGAAACAAAACCAAAATTTTTAACATATTGATATTTGTAAACAAGTAAAGAAAGCCTGTATACTGACTAAGCAAAAATAGCTAAGTGATATAGTCACTAATTACAAATCAGCAAGTTAGGAAAGTGATGCAAGATCAACATATACTATTAACTAAAACAAAGTGTATATAACTGTGTTTCACTGAATAATAAGGTATCACTATTGCTATCTATTGAGTATACTACTCTACAATATTTTTTAAAATAATGTAATCAATATTTTCAACTTTTTAGTCAACCAATCACAAACTCAAATTCTACTTATCTCTGTGCTTTTTTATCACAGCTAATATTATACTGTGTTCATATTTATATTACTATTGGGTGATAAACATACATTGCAAAAGTTTGCAATGTAGAAATCAATGGCACTGATAACTGTATATCAAAAGAAAAAAGTATGTGTTATATGTGTTATTTTCTAATTATTTGGCCTCAGTGTCAACTCCAACTTCATGACTTGTAAAAAAATATTTTTATTACCACGGGAACTTGATAATATCCTTGATAATTTCATTCATTATCAAATCCAATAGATCAAAGATGGTAGACTCCATGGGATATAAAAAATATTGGTCAGTTTTTGTTCGATTGAGAAGCATTTTGAGTTTTTTTATGTTTAAATAATTTTGCTCTGCTCTTATGCTATTCCAATTATGACAAAAAGTATTCATTATGCTGATGTTAGTACCAGTGTAATACCAATTAAACGTATTTGCGGTCCACTTTCTACAGAATTTTCAGTTATGTTTTGCTTGTGAAATCTTAAAAAAAAGTTAGACCTTACCTGTAACTGAATTCATAATTTAAATTTTATTGCTTATTTTGTAAGCACTGTAATTGGATATTAAATTAATTCCTTGTTGAAAAAGTATGATTAAATGTGAAGTTTTGTATTTATTAAATAGCAAATAATAATGTATTGTACAATCTCACGATATTACAATAAAAAACTTATATTTGTCTTTCAGGAATTGTTTATCTAATAAATAATGCATATAACTAATTTGTTCGTCGTGATCGTTATTTTTTATTTCAGATAGATAAATTAATTACCTTGAGACTACTACCAAAAGTGGGTCACAGCCGGTGTGATGAGTTTCACATCAGACGAGGTTAATTTCCTGGTTTATCGATATCTACAGGAGTCAGGTAATTTTATTATGTTTTTATGCGTTGTTAATAAACTTGATCTTTAAACATCTTTATGCTGAAGCTCAATATAATTTGTATACCTAAGTAATAATCGTCATTGGGTTAAACAACTTAGACATGTTTAACTTGCATTAAATAAAATAATTATAATACCTAGTCGGTTAATTTGATTTGGTTCATGTGATTAAAAACATTTTGTTTTATTAATACCAATTAAAATTTATTTTGCATATATAAGGAAATGAATATCTAAAATAAAATTTCACAATTCCACTTTTATTATTCTATCTGTTCTATGTGTTCCACTACCTGTGTTCATTTCATTTCAAAACAATTCATTTATTGAATTAGCGATTGATGTATGGTATTATTTATAATATTGAAAATATTTTGATATGGATAGTAATTTTTGAACGGGAGTTTCATATTGTGCTGGAATTTTTTTCTTTTTAATTATTATTTTACTTTGGTTAACTACCATATCCTATTTATCAAGTAGATCATTGTTAGTACTATTTAAACTAGTGTGTTAACATCAGGATAGCATATTATTATATATAATTTTAAAAATATATACTTATTTTATCAATTTAAGGTTACTTTAATCAAAATATATTTACTTTTAAGACCCATTTTTATTTAGTCAAATATATTGGAATAATAAAATCATGCTTTTTAAAAATTATTATAGAATTGTGATAGTTACACTGCATATCTGAAGGTGAATTCCAAAATAATATATAGATATAAACGGTATTTTCCGTTTGAATGATTATTTGTATTAGTGTTTTAGCAGTTTTAGATTGAATTGTTTTCACTTTAGAATTTACTATAATATTATTTGTATGTTATAAAATCATTATTGATAAACAGTTGCATTTATTTCAAATATCGATTTCTCGAAAGCAAAATAGGTCACATTTATCTAAGTAGGTCACACCAGTAAATTTGTTGGTCGATAGACAAATTCTGGCGCTGTGGAAGCGGTAATAATGTTAATCATTGATTAACCGCAACTTTCGTAGTTAGGTTGATGTGTGTTTCTTGTCGGTTGACGTTCTTCTATAACAAGAAATATTCACATTATTTGTGTCTGTCTGTGTGTGTGTGTGTGATGGAAACTCCCATAGCATGCCTTTTAATATGTTATGTGTTTTCAAGTGAGTTGCTATGACTACAGATAGAGGAATTGACTTTATATAGTGTTCGTCTGTTCTTCTTTGCTGTTACTGAAATCCCAACTATCTCAGAATGTTTTTGAGATGGCGTTTTTATTTTGCAGAAGTATTGCTATTATAAGCATAAACATTAAATTCTGTCAATCACTTCTTAGAATCAATCATTTCAGCGTACTATGGAAATATTCTATTTGTACTTTATCCTTAAATTGCATTTGATTAGGATGTTAATTTTAATCTGCCGTTAAATAATTGCAAATATGTATGTTTAGTTAGTATTAACGACACGTCTCAATAAAGTTTATAAGTATAATAGTTTTCCAAAAATCTGGCATATTAAACATAACTTTTCAGTCAAAGCTGCGAAATTTAGTTTGCAATCAATTTGTTTTTAGAGTACTATTTTATGATTTATTTATATAAATATGTTTTTTCTGTTTTCGGTTATTAATTTAATTACATAATTATTATTTATTTTCCGACGTTTGCTTGGTTATTTATTTATTGTGTTGGTAGGATTATAACCTTTTAAAGCTTTGAATAATGAAAGTACACTACAAGAAACAGAATAGTTAATACTGGAAAGTGATATGCTGCATTTAACGTATTTAATTTAGCATTTCGTGAATAATCCTAATCCAATTTTTGTCACCCTCCGAAGTAATCAATTTTTTGTAAGAGAGTTAAATAAACAAAGAAAATACTTTGTATATATTATTTCTGTGATATTATACTAATAGTTTATTGTTTTTCAGGTTATTCTTACTCGGCATATCTATTTGGTCTTGAAAGTCAAATCAGTCAAACGAATTTAAATGGGGCTCTAGTGCCGCCTGGTGCTTTGCTTACGTTGATGCAAAAAGGTCTTCATTACACGGAAGCCGAAATAAGCATTGGAGAGGTAATGAAACTTACAGAAGTTCTATGGACATGGTTTAATGAACGCTTTTATTATAGTATTAAACATAATTTGATCCTTGTGAAGAAGAACTTCCATTTATTGTTCCAAAGCAACAGTTTCTTGTATTAGCCTTCATCAAGGGTGTCGAAGCAATTGATTATCAGTATCAATTAATATGAATTAATGTGTTTTTATTGTTTAAAGTTTATATAGTTTAATGTATCTATTTAGCCTAGTTCTGTTTCCAAAAAGTGTGGCAGAACAGTACGTGGCCCCACATTTATGCCTATGTTTTTACTAACAGTTAGTAACCCACTAGGTATATTGTTAATTCAGAACTTATAATATGTAAGCTAAGCACTTGTGGGAATAACATCCACCATGTTGAATAGTTATATCAAAATTATAATAGTAGATATAAACAGATATATTTCGAATAATAAAACAAATAATTGCACAGCAAATATAATAGTTTGTATCTACTATCTACCTACTATATCATTATGCAACTTTAAAACCATATTAAACATTATTACAAAACAGTTTTCCGTGGTTTCGATCTATTTTGTTTTGTTTAATTATTTGACATTATTCGTTATAATAAAATATATTATAATTAGTAAGTTAATTTCAGAGAGAAGAAATGAAACTGCCCCATATTATTTTTTATGATAAAGGCTGCATTATAAATTATGATTTTTATTAATGTACATACATTTTGCATTTAAATAATACTTTTTATTAAATATAAGTTTACAAATTTCGTTATATTTATGTACTGTTAAACTATTGTCATAGAACTACTTAGAACAATAAACCTTTTTAACATGTTTTCATTAATGATGTTATAAATTGTATAGCTGTTTTGTTTTCTAAATTACAACATTTGTTATAATTATAGTTTGTTTTTAGCATATAACTATATATATCTATGGAAAGTAATACAGTTAATATTTGTAATTGTTATGTTCTATTTTTATTGATCGAAGTTAACTCTCTCGTATATATATATATATAACTTATACCATTAAACTAATATAGTAATATATTAAACTATACAATTACTCAGTATGATAGCTCTTGCTTGTTCTGCTTTTCATAAATGATATATAGTTTGTTTAAGCGGTTTGATGAACATTTTTGTCAATTTAGAAATGGCTAAATAGTGCCTAAAACACAGTAACAAGTGGAAATGAACATAACCCGGGCTTCAGTTAGCAATCATGTTTTAAAACAAATACGTACCTATTAATTTATATAAGAATTATAAAGAAAATGACAACACTGGTAGCACAATTTAGAGGCGACCTGTATGTAGAAAATATTTCACAAGCATAGATAATGGCCGTAACACTCTTATTACAATTCAGAAAACTCCAATTTAATTGTTTATAATCAAATAATAACATCTTAAAATACGTAAGATAGTAAAAAAAAATATTGTTATTAACTTACGTATTTTATTATTTTACATCAAACATTATAGTTCATTTAGTATTTTCACAAATTGATGTTCATTTGAAATTTATAAATAAACTATGAAATACCTAGATGTAGTCTGTAAATTTTGGGGAAAAAAACATTCATTTTATTTAAACTCTATTTCGGACAATAGGATGGCAGTGAACGGGTTGTGGAATCCCTTTCCCTTATCGACTCGGTGATGCCAGATGTAATCGAGCAGCGCAAGTCAACAGTGACCAAACAGCAGCAGCAGCAACAAGATCAAAAGTCATGCTCCATAAGTGGTGGAAGTGGGAGCGGAACCACTAGCACCGGTGGGGGCAGTGGTGTCGTCTCCAATTCCTTTTTCAACTCAGCCATCACCTCTTCCATGTCTAGTACCAGCGTGGTCATATCTCAGGCAGGACCCACTTCAGGGATGGCTATTTCTGGTTCCGCCGCGTACTCCAGTAATACACCTACATCAACAGGTGAATATATATATATTTTCCATATTCTTCGCTTTATTAATATGTTTGTTTTATTATTAATATTAATTATAGATCTTATATAGACTAGACTATCAGTATCTAAAGCAAGAATTTGACTCACATTTGTATTAGGGTCTTCGCAAGCCCCAGGGTGTCAAAAAATACTCCCTTGCTACAAGCATGAATCAACATGACCAGAATCCATGAGAACTAAGATCCATCAGAGTTCTATGCTATCCCGCTGAACACTGGACTAATCCCCTTTAAAACAACTACGTCGTGATATTAAAATAGAAACAACTTTTATATATTATATTATAATTTTCTTTTGAATCCTAGAAACATAATAGTCTATCTAATTACTGATTCCCAACTGTAGGTTCCAAGATAAAAATCACTATTTTGTAGACAAACTATTCTAGTGAAATTGTCCATATTCTTGCTTATTTTAGTTTAATTACTTAAACAAATTTGAACTGTAGGTAGTTATATAATGCTATTAAGCCGTATTCACTGAGTAGGCTACAAAATGCAGATAACTTTATCATGTAGATAAGCAGGTATGTACGTATGAAACGTGATTGGACCTAACCTAGTTTTTTATGGGTTCTTTTGTTACTTAATTTCTTACTAGACATTATGCATCCGAATCTCGAAATGAATGCTAGAATTCAACGATTTAGCAGCAAAAAACTTTCCGTGAAATTTGTTTACGTAGCCAAAAACAATGGCAAATTATAGCAAAGTGAACGAAGCACGACTGTATCATTATTGTTCATAAGGAAAATCGGTAATTTCCCTTCAAATTGTGTATAGGTTGATTTACATTGGCTCTGATTTCTAGGTTATCCATGGCTTATCTGACACACGCCGTCAGCTTGTGCTACCAGGGTACGAATTCTATGACATCAGTAGCTTCTATAAGGAGGAAAGTACTATTGTTTTAACGGCAATTACTTTCCTCTCTACTAACGGAGGTGGTTTTGAAAAGTTACAGTTACCCGTAGTTACAGTGTACCTTAGTATTTTTTAGAATAAGGGTGTGCGCACCTCATGACAACGTTTTTGTAAAAAAAAATAGGGCTGATAACATTAAAGGGCTATCTTTAACTTGTTTTCTACATTAAAAATTGAAAATTATTTACTTCTTTTAATTATCACTGCCTCTACATTATCTTTGTAGGTGGTGGTTCTATAAGCGGAGCGTCTGGTGGCAATGCTCGTATTCCCAGTCACCCAAGTCGAACAGGGCTTGAAAACAGTGGATCCCTAAATGCCCATACCAACGGAGACAATTCCTCAAGTACTGGATCGACAGCTGTTAACCATAATAATGCTATAAGTAGGTTTTTTTTATTTGTTACTACCTAAATTTTTTTAACTTTAAATATTTATTTTATAAACAGTATAATATGCTAAATACAAGGTGTCCTCGACCAGAGTAACCCGAGAATTGGAATATATAACCACAAAAATATGGTAACAGCAACTTAATGTTTTAAAACGAGGACTGAAACAACCGGGATTATGATACGCAAAATATTTGTAATGACTATTTTTGGAAATAACTTTACTGTTTTAATATTTGAAGAGTTGTTAGAATTGATAAACTTGTACAAATACAGTTCTTGGTGACATTCATATATCCGTGTTGGAAAGGTAATATATTAATTTGTTTTTAGAAGTTATTTTTAGTGTATTTTTGTGTAATTAATGACTTTAACTAATAAAATGATAACTACAAAGTAATAAGCTCTATTTTTAATATATAAAAAAATATATAATAAAATATATGTCTAATAATAATGGTAGGATACTGAAAACAAAACTAATTCAACATGTATGTAAAAGAATAACGGTATGAAATCATGTAGCATAATTTAAGTTTAACAATGACCTGTTCTAAATATTAATTATGTAATTAAGTAGTAACATGTGGTCACATCAAGTCTTGGTATTTCCGTACATAAAGCTGTCTTTGTATAAGACAATATTAAACTGATTTAGTTTGTTCTTAAATTAGTAGTTAATCGTATTATATTTATAGTTCATATATCATAGGACGATCATTGTTTTCGAGGATAAAAAAATTATTGATACAGATTCTACTGGTAGACGCCTGCCTGTCCGGTACTTCTGTTGTCGGTTTCTTAAATATGAGGACATAATAAAGGTTTTTCTAATGTAAACGTTTACGTATTAATATATTTATTTTTCTCACTTATTTCCCTCAATTTTTTAAAGTCTAAGTTTAAAAGTTATGCATTTTTATCATAAAGTAAATAAGGAATATTATATTTTGCATATAATTTGATTATAATATATATCAAATGTATACACTAACTATTTTAGTTTAGTGTTCCCTTCCGGAAAATAGTAGAAATTGATTAAAACTCTTTCTATACATTAGTATTACATTTTTTTTCTTCAATTTATCAATTTGATAAGAAAATTTACAATTGTTAAGATTTCTCATTTCAAATTTGTCTTTATTTTTCATGTAATGCTATATTTCTAATGAACACTAACCATTTAGTTTTCTATATTGTGTGAAAAACAACGGTTTATTATTATTTCTAATTAAAACATTACTTTTTGTAAATTCATTTGCATGAATGAACAGAATAAGTTTTGAGACAACCGACAATTTATGCTGGAAGTTTGTTTTGTCGTTTTGTACAACAACTACCACTTTGTTTATTTCGTGTTTTGTTAGATCATTCAACTTTCCATACCAATATTGTCGTGCAATTTAAACCATTATCTTCAACCAATCAAACTATGCCACACGCGATGAGTGTAACGTAATTTTGTGATATCATCATGCTTGAATAGCATCCCTTCTTCATAATACTGTTTAATCTGTTACGTACTTCACAGGAAGGGGACACATTCTACTGCAACGCTAGTCTTAATGGCTGCATTGTACTGTAACCTGATGACCTCAATTCGATTACCCTTTTCTTAAACTTGGTTTTTTACTCAATAACCGCAACTAAACCTATGTTACTTAATTTACTCATAAATGAAAGGTTATCGATTTCATTATTCTTTGTTACACTATTTATTCACCAGATTCTGTGTCTGTCCCCATTTTCTGGCAAACTGTGTATCGTATCTATAGAACAGTCGCCAAATGAACTTTGTCTTTACACAAAGAAATCCACTTTTTAAATCTGCAGGCGATATGAATAATTTTCTTTTTTTAGTTTTAATAAGGCTAACCAGAAGACTAAAATACTTATAATGGATTATCTATAAATTGCTATAATTCTATTTTTTAATTTAACAATCCAGAATGCTTTAGAAAATTCATTTGATAATTATTGAAATTAAATAATTAAAATATATGCTTAATAACACTGAATTGCATCCTATTTTCGCTATATCATATCTACGGTATATTTGGATACTTTTTACAATTAAAGTATATTAATAATTTCTCATTTTCTATCAATAATCCTAAAATGTTTTTCTGGTGTTTATTTTTTATAAATACTACATATTTTCATTGTTCTGCTGAAGTATTCTAATGGGTTAAAAAGGATTTGCATTTGATTTAGGTAAAAAAAGGAGGTGGTATCGAAAGAATAATTCTGCGTTTATAAATTGGAAGGTATCTTTCGAAGTTTTTTTGCATAATGGTTACTACTGAAAGTTATAGCATTAATTGTAGATAATATTTTATATATTTTACGCATCAATTTAACAAGATTTATAACAATAGTAGAGGATAAGTTGTGTAGTATATTATGATTTTATTTATTACATATTAAAATAATATTAATTAAATATCAAGGTTAAATCAATTTTTTGGTCTTTTTTATTTCCATTATTTATTTGTTTTGTTGTGATGTTGAGGATTTGGATAGAATGTGTTCAGTTACTATTAAAACGTTGAATTCTATGAGGTATTGAACCTATTAAACTTGCCGCTTTTCTCTTGTCGACATAAGGATTTATTTAGACGCTGTCGTATATGCAGCGTTGTATACTGCTGCCTTGACTGACCTACTTTCGTGTATTGATCGACTGACACTTAATCCTCTCTCTTTCTCTCTCCATATTATGGATGGGGCTGTCATGCAAGCTGTGAGACTCTAGTTGAAGAAATGGTGAGGTTGGTTGGCTGGCAGTAAGACAAGCAAGTTGTATGAAAGGATGGGGAGACAGGGACTCCAATATAGGAGGTTGTAAATAGAAGCTGTCTGAAGAATTATAACGGGTGTGTGTTTGTATGTCTCTCACTCGCTCTCCATATTATATTCGTAGTTGTCTGAACCTATCGATGCTAGCTAGATGATACACTTTTATTTTTAGTGCAAATGCAAGATGCTGGTTGTACATTTCTGATGAGATCCGTTTAGCTCCGAGGAATTCTCTGTAATTCCATTTTAATATAATTCGGTAATAAAAGATACTTTTTTATCGATGATATTATGGCTATTTTACATTACTATAATATGGGTATTTTAATAAGATACCTTTTATTTGTATTGATTATAAATACTAAGTTGATTTCAGTAATCATATTGTCAGCGTAAGCCTAAAAGGCAACACTAATTTAGACGCTATGCCAGTGAGGAAGGTAAACTATTTGAAAGAAAGAATGTGAAGATGTGGAATAATAGGAAATTACTGTTAAATGTGACAATTTTGCGTTTACTATTGATTAAATCTTCGTAAAGCGTTGTGGATTGTTTTAATTTATTAGCTCAAAGTTTTAGTTTTAATTTTTTTTTGTAAGCTATAATAAGGAAAAATAAATCACATATATATATCCTTAATACTGTTTGTATGTTTTTTCTGTTATTTTTTGTTAGTTTGTTTTTTCTAACCCCTTTATTATTATTTTTGCATATATTTAGTGATTTAGGTGTAATTTAATCCTATGTTACGAGCAAAAAACTTTCATGAATATTTTTTTCGATACATTTTACCGGATAGATATTTCTCGTCTATTTTTCTTGTACATTTCTAGCTTTCACAGGAACTTTGTATTGTTAGAGTAAGGTACATCTTTATTTCTCACTCATTGGTCTCAAATATATATTTTTAAATTAACTCCTTTTCCTTTCCATCATATTCGATTAACGAAGGTAGCATAATGCAATATAAATGTAATGTGGTATTTTCACTAAGTGGTACTTATTCATTGAGTTATTTCAACGTTCATCTATTCTAACGTGTTAGAAGTTTTCAGTATCTATCGTGTAAAGATATAGGTGGGTTATTATTTACTTATTTGTTGATATCTGGGAACATAAAAAAAATCAGTAAACTAGTTGTTTCGTTTTATTTATACATTATCTCACAATTACAAAAGTTTCCGTAAATGTTAATAATTTCTTAAGAAAAAACAGAACGCCACTCTAATAAAAGTCACAAACTGTGAAATATATTCAGAAATATTATATATATAATTTACCAGCTACGTTTTATCCAACCCGAACATTTTATCGGATAAAACCATTCCAGAGTTGTTAAGTAAAAATAAATAATTTAGTATTATAAGTTTTGAATGAGTGTTTTTGAATTATTAAAGTAAGCAGTTTTGAAATACAATACATAACAGTTATTATTGTAAAAACAACGCCTGCATGATTTTATGTAGTAATAAAAATAACCAATGTAACCCCTGTTAGAGGTTTTGGACATGATTAGATGGAGTTCCAGAGCAGGTGTGCTAAACAAAGAGGTATCATTCTGAAATTTTAGAATTACAGAGTATAAATGATTTTATTTATTCTGACAACGATACTTTATTTATGGAAAATCGGTATGTTTATTGCTCTATGAAAAATACTACATAGGTTCAATCATTTTTTTATTGGTCTAAAAAAGGGGTCAAAATATTTTACATCTGTGTCCAAATAACATATAACAAGCAAATGTGGAAAGGGGGTTTCTCACATCTCAGTTTGCATATTCTAACTATGATATTGTTGTTTGGCAGGCAATCATCACATTAACAATATGGAAGTGGATGCTGGTGGATATCATCCGGACACCACCAGTAGAGAAGTTCCCCAAGACAAAGTGACCGTTCTCAAGGGTCATCAGTCGGAAGTTTTTATCTGCGCCTGGAATCCCTGTGTAGATATGCTTGCATCTGGGTGAGTTAAATTTACATTGACAAAAATTCAATTGTGATAATGTTTCAATAAAAAATATACTATTCAAATTAAATTATAAATACTAACAATTGACCGAATCAGTCACTCTCATAATTCATCAGTATATTCTCCGCCAACTACAAAAATCTACGCTATTTACAATTTGTATAAAAATCTTCGTTATACTAATTCTACATGACATTTTTAGGAGTTAATTATAAATAAATAGAGATCGTCAATATTTGATATCGCTACTTTAGATTCGAAAACTATTTAGCCTCTATGTATTTGTCATTGCTTAATCTAAAATGACACATTTGTCAATTTTGTACAATTCCACACGGAGTTTTTGAGCTTGCCTGTCTAAATCAAGAACTAGTATTGTACTTTTTTTAATTGTTGATATTAATAAATGCGTATATTTAATTAATTATTACTTTTTCTTTGATCATTGCCAGATCCGGAGACTCTACAGCCCGTATTTGGAATCTAAAGGATTCCGAATCCTATCATATGCCCCAAAATCAACTTGTGTTGACGCATTGCGTCAATAGGGGAGGTCAAACTGTTCTCAGTAATAAGGATGTTACTTCTTTAGACTGGAATGTAAGTTCATAAACTTTTTAACTGATATCCTGTGTTTTAAATTCATGATGTTATTATAAAAGTTTGTATAACATGTATTAAAGTTATGGATAATTTCATATATATAATATTTTTCAAATTTTCTTGATCGATGGATACTTTTGTTTTTATTCTGTTATTGTCTCTAGACATACAGATATTGCCTATAAGCTATTATTTTATTTTTACTTATTATTTAAAGTAAAGTCAGTTATTGCAATTATAGTATTATACATTATTTGTAACGTTTATTTTTATGTTGTCAATCATATTGTTTGTGCACACAGCTTCGCATTGTTGATAGCTCATACATATAGCCTCCTTCAATGAGTTTTATCGTAATAAAAACGGTCCGCTGTTGCAGTTTGCAAGGGTAAGGTATTAATTAGCTGCTGCAACCGATCCTCTGCCAGTTGTATTGATTACTTACTAACATAACTAGGTTACCATAATCTATTTTATTGAACGAGGAATGCATGGTTAGTGCCGCAACCAATAAGAGCGAACTATTATAAGGTAACAAGAGTGACATACTTGTGATATAAATAGTTTAGACATTATCGGAGCTCACGTGAATTGCGCTTCGCGTTGACATTCCACTTCAAGGTCGATCGGAGTCACTGAAAATATATGTTTGAGAAGGTGGAAACAGTGAGAAAGCCCAATGGGTAAAACTTCTACTCTGATTTTTCTTCTGTTGGAGAGAAGTGTTAACAGTATGAGAGTAAAACTGTTATAATGAGGGAAGGATATGGATGGGGTTAATAACCGTTTCGATTAATTTATCTTTTTATGGCGAATTCACTTTTGTATGTAATTTGATTATTTAAAGATATTACTTAAATTACTTCCTTTCGTTAAACAGATTAGGTGTAATATTCATATTTAGATGAATTATATGAAGTTTTCACTTCTGTTTATCTTACTGAGTAATTGTTATGTAGGTTAGATTAACTAATTATTATAATTCCGATATAAATATATTTTAAATAACTCTTTTAGAACGATGGCAACCTTTTAGCGACTGGTTCCTATGATGGCTATGCACGTGTATGGAACACGGATGGTAAGATTGGCATCATGAAATATATTTTTTAATTTAAAATTTATATTTTTTTTATAATTTTCTGTCATCTGGATGTTATCGATTTTTCATGTCAAACGTGGGCGTTGGTCAAAATTATTATTATGTACAATATAATGCAGTTAATATATAATTAATAAATATATATTATATTCTCTTAGTAATTTAAACTATAACTGCTATTAATATTATGATTGTTTGTAAAGTTAAAAATAATGTTTTAAAGTAATCAATTATTTAAAGTCATTCATCCTTCGTAAATGGGGGGGGTGTAATCTACCAGTCCGTTATATAATATATATTAAAAAATATTATAATATTTTCGTAGATATTATTAGCATAATCTGGCTAATTCTTGTTTGTTACACTCACGTGCAGTTTGTTATGTCCTATTATAATTAAATTATTTTTATTAAATACTCTATTTTTCAAAGTGTATCGATTCAAAAAGTAATGCAGACTGAACATGAATATTAATTTTATTATTGTTTTAATTATTTAATCAAATACGTTTTTAGGTCGATTAGTGATCACCCTTGGGCAGCATAAAGGGCCTATATTTGCCCTGAAATGGAACAAGAAAGGAAATTATATATTAACTGCGGGAGTCGATAAGGTGAGTATTTCCATAAAATAATTATTTTCAGCTTGGGTTAAACATGAAACTGTCTTTTATTTTTGTGCTCTTTTAGACTACGATTATTTGGGAAGCTCAAAATGGCAGGATAACACAGCAGTTTGCATTTCACACAGGTAAAATTGTTATCAGTTAAATTATGTAATCTATTAACGGCATATTAAACGACAAGTAAAATAGTACGAGTTTATTTAATATATTCTTATAACCGATTATATTACTATACTTTTTAACTTTCCGATTCATAAACTAATCTTGGTTTCTAATATTGTATTGTGAGAAATACAAAGTTGTCATACTGAAATCATTTATTAATATATTGAAGTAGGATATCTGTATTGATTTTCTGGGTGTGTTGCAGTTCTCTGACTATTTTATGTGTAGTTAATATAATGCAAAGCTTTACTATAATTTGCTATAATTCACGGTATCCAATTTTATAACCACAATAAAACTGAAAATAAACTGTATCGTATAGCCCTACTTGACAATATTATATCATTAATGGCTTCCAATTTAGCTAATCATGGCGGTTACTTTTGTGTACTGACAAGTATAATTCTTTTAGTAATGAATTTGGTGTTTTGTTGATGAGGTAACATGTATGCAAGTATTTATTTCATTGTATTTATATTATCAGTACATTTAAAATTTTATTGAAAGTTAATCTAAAAATAGAATGTTTTTTTATTATCACGTTTATTAATGAAAAATAAATGCCGGTGTTAAGTAAAATACTATAAACATTTTTAAAGTTTAAGAAAGAGAAGTTAATTATATAAACTAATTAAAAGCAATGGGACCCTCATTTTTATATTATAATATAATTTTGACAATCTCTGAAAAAAGTTACTTTTAAGTCTAAAAGTTATATTTTTATATTATAGCCCCTACATTGGACGTAGATTGGCAATCAACAACTGCTTTTGCCTCCTGCTCTACTGACACAAATATTCACGTTTGCCGTCTCGGCTTTACTCAACCCGTCAAGACATTCCATGGTCATGAAGTAAGCATGTTGGTTTCATTCTCATTTTGCGTGTAATTTCTTTAATCTGTTTCAATCTGTTACCGATACAATAGTAATATGATTAAAATGATTAATGTAATATGCTATACATTAATTAATTGAATTATTACGAATAGATATATATAACCAGATTTTCGCAATATTCCGTCTAGTTGTACTGAGTGAGATGTCAGTATTTGTTGTTCTGTCATTAATTAGTAAGCTATTTATTTGACTTGATTCTAACTCATGATCTGACAGACTGTTGTGAAAACATGATAATATTTATTATTTTTACTTCGTAAGACTGTTTTTATATTCATTTTGATTAGAGAAATAAATCTATATGAAAGGTTTAGAAATTTAATAAAATGCGCATTTCACGATTTGTCTTACAATATTATATTATATTTCTTTAGCATAACATTTTATCGACTTTTTTTGAACAGCCATAGGTCACTTTTCTGAGCTCACATTATTTTATAGACGTCAAGGGAAAGAGTTATCTTGAAAGTTGTCAGTTTTTAGACTTCACTTTTTTAATTAATTTAAAGCGGGACTTCGAACTGAATTTGGAAAGCGCTGAAGGCGTCGCATCTAACACCCTTAATATCTGAAACTACCACAAATAAGTAACTCAAGATAAAAGTTACATGATTTTGTTTAGTTCCAAGATAAACTAATTCAAACACGAATTGTTTCTTAATATATTTGTTTAAACCTCTATATCGACAGCTTCAACGACTGATAATTGCGTTTAGAATATCTCGGGGAAAATAATGTGGATGAGTCAAATCGTTTCGCGCCACAATTCAATATCAGCAGAATATAATTTTTGTGATTGAACTGTTCGCTTTTCTAACAACGTAATAACTATTAACGTAATACTATTGATGCGACTCCAAAAAATATGTTTGTTTTTAAAAAAACATTTATCGATTTTTTGATGATGACGTAACTTTACTTTATGAACTTTCATTTTGCGAAAAATTTTGGTTTCAACTGAGATAGATAATACTTTTGAAATAATAAAGTTAATCCAAGGCTACGCTGTCTGACGAAAAAATGTCACATTTCAAGGAAAATTTATAAAAATGCTTTTTTAGCCAGTCGTTTTACATTTTGTTTGTGTTACATCATTTGTGGTGTTCCAGATATCTAGGGGACTATATTCATACTAAGCACTGTTAAGAGATTTAACCGATCCTGCTTCATACTATTTGAAGACAATACCGAGAAATTTATAGTAGTGGCCTATCCAAATCGTCTTGCGATAAACTGACTAATAAAACCTTTTTTTGTGAATAACAATTATATAATGTATCGGGATATTATTGCTGACAGTTCGTCAAACTCAACGTATCTCAATATAGTTATAGCCACACATGTTACCCATACATAAAATTCAATTATCATTAATTAATTAATACGGATTTTTTTAATACTGATTTAAAGGTTGTTAACCTTAAAAACAAAATGAGGGGAGTCAATGTTTGATCGTTTACTACTTAAATTCCAGAGTTTATTATTATGACATTTTTAGTATCTGTTTAATTCTTAATGCACTTTCAATTCCATGTATCCATATATTCAGCTTTTATCAATTGAATACTCCCCACACATTACATAATGCATTAAATTAGCACATCTTTTGTGCTAAATAAACATCTATTTCGAAAACAAATGTCATATTTTCTTATGTAATGACAATGTAAATGTTCATTTCACATTCACATCCAATCTAGTTCGTGTAAGCTCAGTATAGTGTTTTCCACGTTTCAATCTTCAATAATTCTCTAAATATCTACAGAACGAAGTGAACGCGATTAAATGGGATCCCAATGGCCGACTTCTGGCTTCCTGTTCCGATGACATGACCCTCAAAGTATGGGACATGGATCATGACAATTGCATTCATGACTTACGCGGTCACTCAAAAGAAATCTACACGATCAAGTGGAGTCCTACCGGCAGTGGAACTCAATATCCCAATGCTCCTCTTTATCTTGCCAGGTAATTGTAGTTGAGAGTCACGACTTACTGAAAACTAGGCTGCTATTACTGAGTAATTTTTGTGTTTCTAACATATAAAAGATTAACTAGCAGTTATTAAAATTGCCCGATTTTTTAATGGACTATGAACTTATTTTTCATATTATAATTTTTAGGTTTGAAAATGTCCTGTTGAAATAATTTATCCGAGTTCAACTTATGTCGTAAAGTAACCATAGTTAACAGTCTATATTAGAATTCAATGATAAAAGCAATTTTTAGTGTACCGGTAATTTGTATATTTTGATTATGAAACCATATTAAAATGAATAATTGTGGACCAGCGTCGTTATATTTTCAACTTTATATGATTAACATATCGACAGCATTCTCTAGAACAGTCGTATGTTTATTTTTCAAAAGTAAATAATTTTACCTAATTTTAAAATAAACGATCTAAAGGATTTCTAAACGTTTTGGATGATACTTTAATCCGTGGATCGTATAGTGGTACGAAACTTTGCAAAAAAGTATGTATCTTATTTTTAAACATATAAAAGTATTTTAACTATTTTTGAAAAATTTATATTTTCAAATATATAAATTTTTATATATCTACTCTGGCTAAACCGTAATTTTGGCAATAGTATGTCGGACTGATTATCAATCCATAACTTTTTTTCCCCTATTCTTAATTATGTATATAATATTGCATATACCGGAATTGCCTAAACTGGATTTCAGACGAATTTTTGTGTCAAATACATTGATTTACTATGTATTTTCCAATGTCTCAATGTTGAGAGATCAATGCAAAAATACACCATATACTGCAATCCAAGACAACTAAGTGGCCAGTGCCCGGTCTGTCTTTCAATCTTTAAGGAGACTTTCTACTTTCATTTTTTAATTTTGAATAATTATGTATACAAATAAATATACAGAACTGATAAAAATTTTATTTGCCTAAACCGGAAATCGGCTAAACTGGACATTTTTGCTGTCTTTTGCTTATCCGGTGTAGCCAAAGTAGACTATATGTTGTGTAATTTATTTGTTCACATTTAACTTACAATGTTGTGCTTTAACATAAGTATCTATAACTTTCTATTGAGTTGTTTCTATAGTGCTGTTCTTTCTATACCAAGCGTCGTTTTATTTGGCAGTAGTAGATATCATTAAGAATCATAATTGTGTCAAAGAGATCGTGTGTATGGCAGCTGTTGCTTGTATGTGTAGTTTTTCAGTTAATACATTTAATCTATCTTTGAACGATGGACCTTACTATTGCATATTGAGCTTTGTTGTGACACATTCTTCTTGTAACCTTGGCTTTATAGCACGCATTTATTACATATAGTAGTAGTGGACAGGCGCGCCTGCTGGAGATAAGAGAACTTGTTGTTAACAAGTTTGTTAGCACTTCACTACTTCGATTTTATTCCTTTCTATGGCTATTGTTTATGCTAGAACACTATTGATTTATTGTGTTCCTTATGTTGTATGCAATTTTATAATAGAAGTACGTACCGAAGCTGTTTTTATAAAATTTTAATTTGTTATTTTTTATGGTTGTTTTTCCTAGTTTCTTATAACTTTTAATATTAACAGATTTAGATAAATTCAAATGAAAGTTGTTTTTGAAAAAATAAACTTAGCATTTTAATAAAAAATATGTCACCGATGGTGATTAAGTGATTTTTGTTATTAATAAGTTTAGTTATCAATTTAACGGATGTCGTGAGCGTGATAAGGACATCCAGCAGTTATTAGCAGATATAAGTATACACTAGAAGGCAAAAGAATCAGGCAGCTCTTGAAATCTAGCTATATTACACTTATGACCTTTGTGTTCTTTAACGCGATGGCCAATTGCATGCGTTAACCACCTTTGACCCCCTGTAGTAGAAACAAAACGGACTATGTCCAATCTTATCTGACTTGCTAATTAGGTCAACATGAACATTGATCATTATCAGATGACCTGATTTGTGTCACCTCGATTACATGTGAAATAGTGTAGAACTTGGTAATGTATTATAAACAAACGCTGAATGCGTTTAGAAAACATAGCTATTTTTAGTTATATAACTCCATATAGTAAGTGCGAATCTGACATCTTATTGATCATACAGTCAATATTAGAGACTAATAACTTTGCTTTTGAAAGTATTTTATATGAGTAAAAACATGACTGATTGGTTGAACATTTATCAATGGATTTATCTTTTTATTATCCTACAAATAATGAAATTCATATTTTGTTTATTATGATGAGTGTTATTCAGCATAAATTTGATAATTATCACGGACAAAACTATATGTGGCATGATGGTTGGTATTATTATGGTCTGTTTCAATGTTAACACCCATTTTTTAATTTAGATTTCAATATAAAAAAATTAATCAATCTGAACATGGTCGTAGAAGTATGTTTTTATAATGGTTTTTGCTAACCGTGTTAACTATAAAACTGTAAATTTATGGTAAAAATTGTTTGCTTAGTTATAGACTTTAATCGATTCTAGTGTAATTTTTTGCTATTCTTTTAGAACATACGAAAATATGCAATATGATTTTCGGATCATTTATATAATTGAGTGAAATAAGCAGCAATGTACAATTTAATATTAAAGTTGTTTATAAAGTAAGGTGCCCACTCCCCTAGAATTTAATGTTTTTTGTGAAAATTATTGAAAAATCAAGGAATCTGGACTACATCTTATGTATTAGATATCCTATATCTGCATTTTAAGAAAATACATGTTCGCTTTATATTAAATTTTTCGCCCCTTGTTTTTTCTTCAACTTTAATCGTGTAAAAATGTTATTACATTAACAGGGATGCAAATATGATTTAAAAGTATAATTTCAAACTAACTCTAATCGCCTGCCAAAAATTCACTAGCCCGCTTCCACCTACATTATCTAAACCCATTTTTTTAACAAAAATATTTAAAAAATCGTATCTGTCAAAGAACTGTATGCAGTAAGCCATAATATTTCTTCCTTTGTGTCAATGAGGTCTTATATCTATGCAGTGAGCAGATATAACTATATTTTTAATAACAAGAAACTACTTGCCAGTCGGTCGAGTAGTTTATAAACTTTACTCGCCCAGGCGAGCGGTCGAGTACTATTTGCATCCCTGATTAACTATTATAACTTTATATAATTAGTCAAGCTCAAATTACATGTAATATTGACTTTTTGTGGTAACAGTACCATATTTTAGACTGATTGTATCTAAATTGTTTATCAAAATTACAATCGCAATTATTGTTTTAAGTGACGTATGTTATCCAAATTAGTAATATAATTAGAAATATTCGCCCGAGGAGTTAAGAATGGTCTGCTATCCTATCAAATAGATTAAAAAAATATTGATACCTTGTTTGAATATCTGGTTAATTATTTTATTCTACTTGTATAAGAATGTTATTAACTTTTAGAGCTTATTGGAATTTTCTGTCGAAAGACACGTCGAGCGTACTAATCTTGGCCATACTAAACTGTTGCGATGAATAGAGTATACTATACATTACTGAATTACTTTGGAAATAGTAGTAGCTATCATTTGTAACCATAATAAGACAATAACAGACCTGTGGTTGTTCGTCAAATTCCTCAAATTTATCTAAAAGGTTAAAAAAAATAGATTTTTTTGTATTTGTTTATTTCACATCGCTCACATTTTTAAAGAAATGCTGAGGGTCTAAAGCCGCTGAGGGTCCTAAGTCCCGCACCTTATTTAGTTTCTGCTGTATCTCTTTGGGTCATCTTCTACTTTCGGTCCGTTTTGGTTTTGTGTCCTGGATATTGGCTTTATTTAACATATAACCACTACAGGCATGACTTATCAACCTCTCATTTCCTAGGCCTGTGTTATAAGTACAAGTATAACTT
>JAUZND010030092.1:5156-23136 GCA_034780555.1 Coelogynopora nodosa
CATTGCTAGGCTGAGCACATTGCTAGGCTGAGCACATTGCTAGGCTGAGCACATTGCTAGGCTGAGCACATTGCTAGGCTGAGCACATTGCTAGACTGAGCACATTGCTAGACTGAGCACATTGCTAGGCTGAGCACATTGCTAGACTATGTAAACAGTGTTTTAATATGATATTTTTTAGATATAGATGATGATAAACAATGTCGCT
Source organism: Coelogynopora nodosa (assembly GCA_034780555.1). Taxonomy (NCBI): domain Eukaryota; kingdom Metazoa; phylum Platyhelminthes; order Proseriata; family Coelogynoporidae; genus Coelogynopora; species Coelogynopora nodosa. Next base: position 5,365 of record JAUZND010030092.1, read on the forward strand.
TTTTGATTAAATTAACATTAGAAGAGGATGTTGCATTCAAATGGTATACATACATGGCAAATCAATTATTATACATATAATTTATTTTTAATTTTTAAGAAAGTAATTTACTAATAATAATAATATAATCTATAGTTGAAATACTTTTTGTTCTACAGACACATATATACATATATCATACACTCACATACAATTAAATCTGTAATTAACATAACAATTTATTGCAGAAGAACTATACCTATCAATATTCCCAGAACTACCTTTAAGAAAGGCAGCAAGAAATTATTTAGTACCTAAATCCATATTTACATTTAATAACTATATTCCAGACTATACCAATACCAGGTGAGTACCAATTATCAATGCATTATGTATTATATACTACCAAACCCAATTTCCGTGTTTCCAAGCCAAACGAAAGACTTACTGAATTACAATTAAAATATATCATCTAATATATTTATTGCGGAACAATATACTGTATAAGAAATGCAGTGAATGTCATTTTCTTGAGTTGGAAAATTATTTCTTTATTTATAAGAATGTTTGGAGACGAAGTAACAATGCAGGTTAATTCTCTTTAACTCTTAGCAACCGTTGCTATGCAGGTGTAAATAATGTAGGCCTTATATCTATATCGTACAACTTGGCCATACACTGACAATTACAGTATCCCGGTGCTTTTATTAACATACGATATTATTTTTTTGCTCAACATCTAAGAAAGACCGCAATGGTACAATAGATTGTCTATTTTGACGATGATTCGACAGACTCGTTACTTCGCTGGCGAAAAGCTGTATAATACGAAGCGTCCGGCATATCTTTTTAATGAACTGAGCATTCGAATAAGTTTTTTTATTGTTATAATTTTCTTATTCGTGCTCCGTACCCTTATTACTTCATGTCCAGATTGCCATAAATATTTTGTAGTTCAAAAAGTTTGTTTCTATATATTTATACGATGTAACTGGCAAATTTAGGAACTGATACTTATTTCCTCTACTAATTTTTATGAACATTTTCTAACCGCAAAATAAAGATGTGGTTTTCCAGTAGCGGCTATGTATAAATGATGACATAAAGGAAAAACAGGCGACTTTGCTGAAAAAAATTATTGAACAATATTACCACAAATCACAAATGTATGCCTACAGAATAATTTACTTTATGGAGGAGGGGAATGCACTGAGAATCAACGAGTCGCGTGGGGTGAAACGGCAACGAGTTTTTTCTATGTTTTTATCTCCGAAATAGAGTGTAGATCAATAGTTAAATATATTAATAATTAATGAAAATAATCTCCGCCATTATAATATCGATTGTAGATGACTTTTTGAAAATTATAAACTTAGTATCGGCCTCAGAGAGATTCCAAGAGATTTTCAGTTTAAAAGTGATAATATTAAACAAAAAATATCAACAGAAACTACAAATGATAGTTAGATTACACTTTTGAACTTTCAGATATTTATTTTTACAAAATATATTATACTGTCGCATTGTCCTATACTCTTCTAATCCAGAATTTTCGACATGGACGGTGAATTAGTGGTCGATCCTGACATTATTCAAGAAGGGAAGTTTTACGTGGTGGCTGGTCCGGACCCCTTTATTCCCCGTCCGTATGGCAAGGCTCTTCCCCAATTGGTCACTGGAAAATTTCAGCAGAAGTGAGTTTCTCTGGTTTCATATTCGATCGATCTGCATGCCTGTCTGTCTGTCTGTCTGCATGTCTGTCTGTCTGTCTGTCTCCCTTTCTGCTTGTCTGCCTGTCTGTATGTCTGCCTGTCTGTCTGCCTGTCTGTCTGCATGTCTGCCTGTATGCATGTCTGTCTGTATGCATGTCTGTCTGTCTGTCTGCATGTCTGTCTGTATGCATGTCTGTCTGTCTGTCTGTCAGACTGAATTCAATTTAAATTATACAATACAGGTTATGTTCGTCATGACTACCCAGAATTGACAAAAATACAAAAACCAAGTAACGTATATACACGCACAAGTCTAATTTTATGAAAGTGTATATATTGTACAAAACTTACTGATAGCAGGATATTTAATGGTTATTTAACAAACATAAACATAATAATGAACATACATACTACTTCGTATCTCATATCTGTGATAATTCATTATCTATTTGTTCATCTATTCATTTATTCAGAAACCTGTACTGCTTCTCTTTTATAGTTGAATGAATACGTTTCCATTGAATTAATTAAATTCATTGAGCTGTATTATTTATCACATTCCAGAAGGGCTCCCTATCTCTCGCAGGCGGTGACTCCCCCTCCACCCATGGAGTCCCCTCGACACCAACAGATTATGAGTCATCGCCAGGAGCCAAGAGAGGAGTATCCTACGGAAAGGTAGGTCACAATAAATCACAATAATATAATTTTTATTTAATAAAAATTTTTAAATTGGTGAACTATGAAGTAGCATTGCTGTTCACGTTACTCTAGACATTTCTAACAAATTTCAATTTCATATAAACTATTTTTTAATTTCAATACCTGTGCAACGTTGTTTTCCAAAATTAAACCGATTTTAACCATGCGACTGTATTGTATATTTATGAGTGGTTTCAGGATATCTAAAGATTTAATTTTAAAAGTTTTTAAATAAAAATATTAGCGTTCTATAAAGATCTTAGTCGAACAAATAGTTAGGGAAAAACTTTTAGTGATTATTAAATATATATTAAAATATTCATTAAACTTTTACGTGGTTTAGTAATAAAGTTAATTGCATTAAATGTTAAATTAAAACAAAATTAATGCTTAAATTGTTTATTTGTATGATGTTTGAAGATATTTTAGAACCAGAACAGTTCCATTAAAAGGTGTGCATTATTGTATTTAAATTTATCTTTTTATTCATTTAACTATTTAATGCCATATTTTTAATATGTTATATATATTATATATATATATATATAAGAACGTTGTCATTCAAAACACAATTTCATATTCAGAAAATCAGACCATCAACAGCAAAAGAAAAAGAAACCAGAAGAACCAGCTGCTACGAAGCAAGCAGATATTTCGCCTGCCAAGAAAGAAAGGGGTGAGTATGCTACTGCTCCATAGTTAGTCAATTTGATATTATGACCTCTATGGTGCCCTCTATGGTGCCCTCTATTGTGCCCTCTATTGTCCCTCTATTGTGCCCTATATTGTGCTCTCTATTGTGCCCTCTATTGTGCCCTCTATTGTGCCTTCTATTGTGCCCTCTGTTGTGCCTCCATTGTGCCCTCTATTGCGCCCTCTATTGTACCCTCTGTTGTGCCTCCATTGTGCCCTCTATTGCGCCCTCTATTGTCCCTTCCACCACTATGACCTTATTGGTATATTTTTTCTGTATTACAAGGTCTGAAGTGCGTACCCATACGTATGTGATATTTTTTATTTATTAATGTTATTAAATGTCAAATAATTAAATGGCTAAAGTAATATGGAGTGTTTCAATCAAAGATACTAAATTATATTGTTTAATAAATTATTTAGCAAATTTAGTTTTAGTTCTTAGAGAAGTCAAATTAAACATTACAAATAAAAAAAAATTAATAAATGTCGATTTATATATTTATTCCAGCAAAAATATATTTTATAGATATGAAAACACTTGAAATGAATATCAATTATATATATATATATATAACTATATATGATTATTGTTGTTGTCTATGACTGCCCAATCAATTAACATTTTTATTTTAAAAATAAAGTTACTTTCAGAAAGTTTATTTATAAATTCCACTTCAAATTTGCGTGCTATGAAATAATTCAATTTTTTCTTTTTGTAAATTTTTGCGAGTGAAATGGAATTTTTTTATTGCGAATTTTGCATGATCATTTAGAGGAAGTAAAAGTCGTGACAAGGTTTCCGTAGGTGAACCTGCGGAAGGATCAATGCAACATGTTTGTATAGTTTACGTAATTTAAACTATTTTTCATCAATAACGAACATTTCTTTTGGTTTTTCTTTCCAATTAAACTGTATACAAATGTTTTGAATTTACAAAGAAAATATTGACTCTGAAATATTTTTTAAATCTTCAATTATTGAACGAAAGCTGAGTTTTCAAATTATCGATACTGGCAGTATAATCCTCGGTGTAACATAACTATATAAAGAGGAATGTTTAATTTTGTTTAAATATACTGATAATAATTGTAAAAAATGCATTGCAATATAAATGTAACAATGATTTTAAAAATAAAGGTAACGTTGTTCTCTTAAAAACGTTAACTTATACGTTTACAAAATTGACTAAAAAAGTCGAATAGATTTCAAGTTTGTTAATGATTTTTTTTAATGATAAACATAAAACTGTAATTTTCAAGGTCATTAGTATTACACAATATGATTACACATGTGTCAATCAAGTAGCTCTGTTTTCCCTCTCTTCAAGGTTTATCTAAACAAAGGAATGGTGGACATAGAAGTAAATCCCTAGAAAGAAATCCTACAAATCATAGGAACCCATCAAATCAAAGAACTAAAAGTAGAGATCCACTCAAAACAAGCAAACCCACCAATCCCATACACAGAGAAAAGTATCATAAACGAAAGGATTCAGATGAACAGGATAGCTTTGAAGAAAGGAAAACTTACAGACAAAATCGAAAGCCTGATAAACAACAACAACAGAGCCATAATCGTAGATCTGCAAGACGAAAGGAATATGGACGATCCGGGAGTGAAAGTCCTGAAATAAGGGGAGGCAGATCTGTTTCAAGACCCAATAAAAATTACAGTCAACTTCAGAAAAGTCATGTCAATCCACGCAATCTTTCTAACAGGCGGGGCAGAAGCGAAACACGAACCAGAAGCAAAAGTAAAAGTAGAAACAGACGATACAGTAGCTCCTCAAGTAGTGGAGGAAATTTTCAATCACAAAGTCGAGAAACAAAGGTATTGGAGCATCAAGCAAGACATCGACGAATTGAGACAAGAGTTCGACAGCGTAGTTTAAGTACAAAGCGTCGAGATGTACCTCAACGACGTTCAAGATCACTTTCTTCCAGTGAAGATGGCTATCCAAAACGAAGACAAAAATTAAGTCGACACAGAAGTAAAAGTACCGGACGTGTTAGAATAGCACCAGAGCGTGGGAGAAGTAGATCAAAAGGCAATCAAGGTCATAACCGTCTTAGAGGTGAAAGTACAGGGGCTAGATCCTGTGACAGGGGTATTCTTAAAAATAACCGTCGTACAGGTGAAAATGATGGGGTTAGATCTCATGACAGGGGTATTCTTAAAAATAGTAAGTGTAGGGGTGAAAGTGAAGGCGCTAGATCTAGTGACAGGGGTATTCTTAAAAATAAAAAACAAAATCCAGTGAATCACAGTGCCACACCTTCAGGTAGACAGAGTCGTAGAACTTTCAAGGATGAGCCACAACGAAAAGAAAAATCTAGATCCGGCAGTAAACATAGAACAACTCAAGATGATCAATTCGATATGAGTACTAAAGTTCCCCCATTAAATGGATTGAAAAATGGAGCAAATGATCGTAGGATCGGTGACCAGATGAAATCGGATCAGCCAGAAATGACAAGTGTTGAAACGGAGACTGAAACGGAATTGCTCCAAAGCCTTTACTTAGAATCGCCGCATCTCTTTTTCCCCAATGTACAGTCAACTATTCCCCACTCAGTAATGCACGATATTAAAGGTGTGGGAGAACTCCACAACAAATCCACTCCAAAGAAACCGAAGTATGTAAGCGATCCTAGACTGCATTCAAGCCCTCAGATCCCAGTGAAAATGCCTCAACGATTGCAGTCTCTTGGTAAGGAACATTATAACACTGAGGATGTATCGACCATGGTTCATCTATAACACAAGTATACTTCGAGCTAACTTAGGTTTGCGGTGTACTAACGGTGTTGTTAACAAATTTATGAGTGATCTATTCAGCTAACTTAATCCTTGGGTCACTCACACATAAATCCTCATCATTTGACCAAACCTGATTATATTCCCCTTCCGAATATTTTATAATAATTTTATACGAATATGCATGATAATAATCAGATATTTCAATTAATGCATGTACATTATTTTAGGAAAAGAAAATATGAATGCCGCGAAGCAAAACCCGGAAATTCAACCCGGAAAGCAAGAAACGAAAGTAAGAAAGTGACATACATCGGCACTCCGTTGGCTTCTGATTTATTCACTCATATTAAAAAAGATTATGTTTTTTATAAATCAGATGTAATATGTTTTTTTATAAATCAGATGTAATACGTTTTTTATAAATCAGATGTAATATGTTTTTTATAAATCAGATGTAATACGTTTTTTATAAATCAGATGTAATATCTTTCATTATTAAATCATTCACGGAAAACATCTATATTTTTCTACTTTATTGATAAATCAATAGTGTTATTAATTTGCAAGTATATACGTGTTGATAGGTTCTATGTAGAATTACATATAATACCAATATACCAATATATTTAACAAAAAGGAATCACAAAGAAGTTAAAATATACATTGTACGTAAGATTTACCAATATTTTTATTGCGAAATTTATTCAAAGTATAATTTTTTACTGTTTTATGTTGAAATAACTAACGATTAACGATAATTGCTTTTAATTATTTTGTACACTTTACCACAATTATAGGAATTCCTTAATTAAATGTTTCAGTCAAACTATATCTAATGAAATATAGCCTACAAAAGGTTGCTATTAGTTAGTTATTGATTAGTTATTGATTAGTTATTGATTAGTTCACTTCTGTCATCTCAGCTGACAATATCATCTCAGGTTCACGTCTAAACATTCTTTTCTTTCAGCCAAAGTTAAAGAGAGGTAGGCCTACAGTGTCTCAGTTTTCGGCTATATTTTATATTATGTCATTTAGACGTCTATTTATCGTGCGAATTAACAAGATGTATTGGCCTCTTTTTTCCATCTTGAATATAGCATTCTACTAATAGTTACAATTAAAATTTACAGCAGCTGAAAATTTTTCTATTTCCAATTTAAACGATATTTTTTAATATTTAAAGATAATACAAACTCTGCCATCCTTATCGGAGTGGTTTTCATTATGTGGAGATTCCTTTTAATCAAGGTGTAAGGTTTGTAACAGGACTGTCGTGAAAACTTTAGGATTTTATTAAGAAATTCAAAGCATGAAAAGTCAGTTGGGCATTACAATATTCCCTTCTCTTTCAGAAAAGTCAGTAAATAATGTTTCGATAATAGCTTAAATGTATTAAATACAATAAATGTGATAAACCGATATTTAGAAAAGATATTTAGTGATTATAATGTAATATATTAAGTATCTTGCTGTTTATTTTAAATTAGCACATCAATTATAATTAGTAATTGAAAGATGTATATTTTACATTTGTTAACACGACGTCATCATTATTTAGAAAAAACAACTGTTTAACATTATATCTTTAACTTTATATTTATATAATGAAGTTGTGTATTTATTTATACATATATTTATTTAAAAAAATATTTATTCTTTATTACCTCTGCATGCAAATAATACAATATAGGCTATATATATATATATTGCATCAATATGTACAATCAATAATTTCTATATGATAACTTCAGGTATTCTATGCTGCTAATTTTGGACATTCCTCACTCCGTATCTCACATTATCCTCTTGATGGTATTCATGGCTATACTTTGAATATTAGAAATAATAATAATAATGTCCAAATTATTTCTATCTTACTTTCTCCTTTTTTCGGTCTTTCCACTCCCACTCAGTTCACTCATGTATAAATATATACAAATCATTTGTTCAAGACTGGAAATAACACTATTTTAGACTTTTGCAATAAAATAAATAAATAAATGAAATCCGATAATAATAATATAATTTATTATTTATGAACTATCATGACGTGTAGGTTTTCGTTTAATCAAACAACATAATATATTTTATATATATTAAAAATACTCCATTTGACAGTCAATATTTATTTCTCTCTCTATAGAAGGTTATCTAAAATTTCCAAATAATCGATATTACTGAAAGTTACTTAATTCTTGCATAAATTAATTTTTTTAATTAAAAGTTAGGTAAACGTTAATTTAAGTTTTTTTAAGTTAATAAATTATCATATAACTTATCAACTATAGATCGTTTTGAAATTTAAAATGAATATACATTAGGAAATTTTCATAATAATATGTTTAGTCTTTAAAAATTAATTTTTACTTTTGCATATTTTTTGATCTACTTCAATAAAATATTTTTCTTTATTTTACTCTATTTTGTCCCTTTTCCTTCTTTTTTCTAATGTATACAGTATATATATATATATATATGATTCTATTCATATGGCTTCTAATGTAACCAACCCGCTCAGCTATTACATAATGTATAAAATTTTATCCATCGATCTGTAGTACGTTCAGAATGTAATAATTCCTTACCTTGCTTAAATCCTCTAGTTATATAGACTTTACTTACTTTTAAAATAAAAAAATACTTTTAATATAAAAATAAGTATAGCTATACTGGCTGAGTACATTTTTCAAATGTATTAAGTTTTTTCGTAAAAATAGTTATGTATCAGTTTTTAATAATATGTTTATGTCATACACGTTTAAATAATAATGATGTAATATTAATGATATACAATGTACAGTAAGATTATGTAATGATTGTTTTCGGTCTGAAAACTGCAAACTGGTTATTTGTGACAGCAGCATTTTAAACACTTATTTATTGATAAAATAAAGTCGATCAGATAAAAATATAGTGATTTTTGCATGCAAATTAAATTGAATTGTAAAATTATCAACGCAAAATAATGTAAGTAGTAAATTGTACTATATATATATAATTACATATCATATTATAGACGTATAGCTATAGTTTACATGTATGTTATACTGCATTTTAACACCATAATAATGCAAATTGAAACATAAACAATTTCAAATAGTAAACATCAAATTCATAGATTGTGGCCTATATTGGTTCCTCAAGATATGTAATAAAATAATGATATCTTACAAAATATGTAATATTAAAATATCTAAAAATGCCATATTCTGCATGATTTAGTTAATTGTAGCTAAAACAGGCTCCACGTGCCAACAGTGAATTTGCGTTTTATTATTCATTACATTTTAATGTTTTAAATCATCTTCCATAAATTTGTCTCAATTAAAGAATTCATGGTTTATGTTTAACTTAAGCATATATTTTAATTTGATTTAAGATTAAAGTACTTTCATATTAAATCTATATTTGTACTCTTTTACATATATTTGTATGTATGAATAATGAAAAAATTATTGCTAAATACAATTTATTGTATTCTATCTTAAAATAGTAATTTATTTCGTAATATTTTAATTTAAAAAGTTACAGACACGGTAAGAAATATGTAGTTACTTTTATTATTTTAATTTTACACTTTTCAATGATTGCAGAAACCCGGAAATGAAACCTTCAGACGTCAGCTTATAAATGGGGAAAGGCAAGAGTATTGATTGACCTACATTCACCAATGACCTACATTTACTAATGACCTACATTCACTATTGTCCTACATTCACTGCCTATAATGACTCTATGGAAGTTGCAGGGGCTTTTACATTTCCGTCTGAGGGACATACTTCTGACAATGGAGCATTGTGCATTCTTTGTTAGAAAACATTATATAATTGAATGTACACTTGAAGTGTTAATTATTTTTTTCAAAATTAAAAAAAAAAAATTATCACATACATTTTTATTAATGATTCTAGTCGAGGTAGATTTATATGTACATAACCTATATATATATATTATATTTTTAGAACGAATATTATTTATTTAATTATATTATCATTTGTATGTTTGTATTTTTTGATATTATAACACAAACTTTCTATTATTAATATATTTCACTCGATATTATATGCTATGTATTATTTTAAAAATTTGCTGCACGTACGAATGCATATTATCATCCATGAAAAAAGAGTTATTTGAATAAAATATGCTCCATACAGTATGCATGTTTAATACTTTATATATTCACATGTTTGTACTACAAATACTTTAAAAATACTATAATCTAGACTTTGAATAATATATATATACATTTTGTAATTATTATGCGAAAATTTTCTTTTATTATTAATTGAGAGTAGACATATACGCTATGAGCATAACAAATCTAGCAACAATTAGTACGAGATGTTTGCGTAAAAATCGTTATTCTACTTATTAAATACTATATTATTATTATTATTAATTATTCTACTATAGTAAACATTTAATTTTACGATCATTTTCATTATCACCAACAGACGTTATCTACTGCAATGTACTCAGAACAACTTTTACGCGACCATGGAGATTGATTCAATATTATCTTGTTTTCGTTACGTAGAACGAATTACAACTTTGTTGTGTATGTTTAATATTACATGAGTAGTGTTTACATTCGTAAATAATGAGCAATTGTACGCAACTGAAGCTTAAGGTGTAAAATTATTACGCAATAATAATAATCTTAGTTTATCTCATTATATTTGTTGTACAGCAGATTCAGGAGTTCGCGAAAAGTCAGGATTTGCTTGCAAGTAAATGTTAGATGTAGAATTAGCATACTGTACACACATATCCGCAAAGCATTTATAATCTATAAAGGAACCATAAATCAAGAATCATCGATCAAATACCGCTATTAAAGTCTATAAGAATTGGGTTTTAAACAAGAAATGAAACCACTAAATGTTGCGATCCAAATATATAAAATTTGCATTGAAATCGAAAATCATAATTAAACATTTTCAAATTGAAATATAATTCAAATTAAATATAACATTTATAAAAGTTTAATTACTTATATTTGCATAAGCTATTGAGTAGGTACTTATATTAAATTGATTAATTTATCATAACATATATTTAGGTACTTATTAATAATAGAAAAGGAATCGTACGCATGAAATGGGAATGGCCGAGTGGTTACAACGAGGGTGTTGTCATGGAACAGGTTCGAGTCTACCCTGTCCCTTGGACTCTCCCGTTCCTGGCTAGCAGCTGTGCTAGTTGACAAATCAGCCCCCTAAATGGGTTTGTTTGGCATGAAGTAGCCTACTTCTGTTTCAAAAAGTAAAATATACTCTTACACCACAAAGTTGCTGTAAGCTCTTTCTTCTGTACTAATAAATAAAAAAGATACGTCTGCTCATGGCAACACCGAAAGAAGCAAACAATATCCATATGGTGTATCTCTTCTGTGTTGTCAAGGTAACCAAGATTTTTTAGACCTACATTAGTAAAAAAAATTCCCATTATTTTTTTCTGCAATTTCGTTCCCTTCCACTGTTCAATCACATATGCGAAATCTAGTCCTCCGCTTTGCCACAAACATCTTCCACATCAATTTTCATGACAACCTTTTGGTGCATTCAAGGCATCGCACAGCTCCACTATCCATCAACTCATATAAACATTATTACTTTTAAAATAGAAAATTGTTACGAATGCAATTATGTCATCATTAGAAGCAGAGCAACGAAGATATCTCGTTAAACTGAAGTTCAATGAAGAAACTACGAAAAGCATTTAGATAGATATTGAAGAGATGATTTATTTCATATAAAATTTAATAATACTATAGCAACATAAAATACTAGTGTGATAATTTAATGTAAAGTTTGACAAAGCACTCATTGTGTCTCATTACACAAATAAAAGTAGTCTATGGCGATATTTAAGAACTTAATGACCAAATCTGATTATGCTCAATTACGTGAATGAATTGAAGAGATCTATTATAAATTCATATATATGCATCACTTAATAGAATGTACCATAATACCAGTCATTAGAACTAATATCGAAATGAACTATTCAAGATAATATTTTATTATAATTAATTTGGTTATTCTACCACCACAATTATAACGGATAAATTACTCACAAAATAATATATATTAAACGAATATTATTTTCTAATCAAAAACAATCCCCAAATAAGTAAAACCACAGCAAGAAATGTAGACAAACTTATAAATAACAAATCCCTGGTATTCTTTATTGCAAAACTTCGATGAAACAGAACGGAACAAAATGATATGACAATTGAATGCATAATAAGTATGAACTTGTATTGTAGCCTATATAGGGGAATATATATCACAAAGTTGTCTCGCGTAGAAGATACGCTACATGGAATGAATGATAAGAACTAATGTACAACAATTAGAAGCTGCGAGCAAACAACAACAGTATGTACTAAATAAAACATTTACCAAAATTACATTCATATTAGAAAGGTTTAGGAATTTCATAAATTAGATCAATATTAACAATAACAAAAACAATATAGTAATAATATGCAGATTCAAACTTTGCAAAATACTATTTACAGATAAACACAAAGCACAGCTTTTATAATTGCATAAGATATAAATTTATTTGAATAATGATTATATTGGCATATATTCAGATACACAATAACCACAATAATAATTTTTGTTAAAATATATAAATACTTATAAATAACAAATCACTGGTATTCTTTATTGCAAAACTTCGATGAAACAGAAATTAGATAGACTATTTTGTCAATTGTTATAAAGTTATAAACTATATTATCATTGTTTACTAGATATAAAGAAAACTCCGATAACATAGTTTTCAAATCAAACTGCAGAAGACGGTGCTGACGATGAATCGATACATTATTTCACATACGAGTATTATTCGACCAAATATTATTGATTGCATTGATTGAGTGGTCTATCCCAATCATACAAACTATAATATCTTAAAATTTCTATTTTAATTTATCCGTACTTCATCGCTTACAATTATCGATCAACATCAGTTTTGGATTATTTCTTCGGGCATCAAATCTTAAATAAATTCAAACTGAATATTGTTTTGATAAATACGCTCTCTGAAAGCGCAGAAATAAATTGATTAATACATGTAATGACGTTTGTGTAGATTATTAATTTATTTCAATGAATTATTTCAGCTGTTTCTTCTGCGTGTTTGACCGACCGAGTGTTACAATTACAAATTAATTGAACCATGATCTGAACAATAATAGCCATCGCCATCTATACTTAGGTAGCTGGTGTGTCTGAGATATCATACGAAGATGTTGACAATAGAGAAATCGATTTGTATACTGGCAATCAATATCTACATCTAGATAGTTGAAAATAAATCAATAAAGTAGGAATAAGATATTAATAGTGGTGAAAAGGATTATTGAAATATTGCTGTCGTGTTTCTTGGGTTTTTTGAGTTAACTAATGGCAATTATATATACAACAGGAATATAAAGGGGCTAATGATTCACATACTACTAAGTTAGACTATTAGATGTGAAACCGCATTATAACTCCGACAAACACAATGTGAGATTATGAAATCATATAAAGTATAAAGAGTAATTTGTGATCACTTCTTTATGACACAAACAATTTTGGACGTAATTCTTAACAAATAGAAGAAAGTGGCGGTGGTAAACGTTTCAGAAAAATAAGTCAGGGTCCATTTTGTGAGATACCTATTTAACTTCATAAATAAACTGGATACTATCAGCTGTATTGATTCATTGTGTGATAAAGGCCTTCAGTTCATCAACCTATGATTTACCATCTAAATACAAAATAGTCCAGTAAGATAATGAGGGGGGAGGGGGAGAGGGGGATTTAGAATCCACCATCGATTTACAACTAATATGGATCATTTTTGGAAAGTTGTTTAGGCATCATAAATAACGATTTATAATCTCTATTTAACAAACAAGTGAAATTAAAAAAACCAACAGCCGCTATTGATTAAAATAAAATTGTCATAACAGAGGTGTAACAAGGGTAACTAAACTATATTTTTAAATGGTAAATACGTATTTCTGTTGTATTTGACCACTGCATATTCAATTTCTTTGATTCGTTGTTTATTAAACAAAACCATTATCATGGGAGGTTCAAGTCAACATTACGACCCATATGATATCGGTTATTGGATATCCGTGCATACTGCTGAATATCAAACGTTAAGGGACCTTATCTGTATGGGAGGATGATCACTGGGAAAACCACCAGCGCCATTCTTATCGTGATTATTGTTCTGACGTGACGTGGAGATGGCGTCAACACGTTCATCACCACCGACTTCTCTACAGGAGTCTTCACTCGAGGTGGACTGCTGCTTGGGTGACTTGTGCACAGAGAGACCAACTGAACCCCGTCTAACCGAGGGGGAAGGTGGCGACTTGGATGACGTCTGACGATGCAGTGACGGTGGGGATTCTGGGGCTGGTTTGGTCGTGGGGGATTGACTGGGCCGGGAAAAGCCGGACCAGAATGAGGACACAGCAGAGCGAGCGTTTGTGAGAGCGTCACCTGAAATGTGATGTGGACAGGATACAACATGAGCGTCACGGGCAGGAAACATAGGTAGACGTTCTCACCCGTGACAATAATGTACCAGGTAGATTGTCGGTGCCTCCAATACACTGTAGTGATGTGGGGCCCCAGACTATAGGGTTATAAACTGAACGTCACGTGCAGGAAACCTAGGTACACGTTCTCACCCGTGACAATAATGTACCAGGTAGATTATGGTGCCTCCAATATATTGTAGTGATGTGGGCCCCAGACTAGAAGGTTACAACATGTGCGTCACGGGCAGGAAACCTAGGTAGACGTTCTCACCCGTGACAATAATGTACCAGGTAGATTATGGTGCCTCCAATATATTGTAGTGATGTGGGGCCCCAGACTAGAAGGTTACAACATGTGTGTCACGGGCAGGAAACCTAGGTAGACGTTCTCATCCAAAATAGTATTTCAATTTTTTTTCCATCATCTGGAAACATAATTAATTAGGAAGTCAACTAAAACACCAGTCTAGAGTCGAAAGTGCGTCAACTGACAATTTGAATTGATTTCGAGTAGTAACCAATCAAACATCCGCCAGAAGGTCAATATGACTCCCACCTGACCCCTATCACGTTGGTTTATGTTAAAAAACATCACATACGGTTGAGTTTCAGCCCTCCAGCTGCTCACAGAATGCTGGGCTGTGCGTGCCTACTTCAGACTCATAATTAGAGCAGGTTTCATAGAACTCGGATTACAAGACACATTCTCCTGACAGGCTTCTATTTTATAATATACTACACAGGATCTACATTAGTAGGCTAAATGCAGGGTGGTCGCCACAATCCATGTTAATGATACAATTCCTGGAATTTTCGAGAATATTTATTTTTGTTCTATGTGGATCATATATGAAAACAAGCGTCACGAGCAATATTTATCAACAACTGAAAACTTGGTTTCTCATAACTAAAATACTGTTTTCGTTTATTATTCGTAAATATTTATCTCCAGAGGATTCAAGTTTTACTCAAAATTCAAAACATATATTTTACAATTGCTGAACTATTTCATTAGTCTAGTTATCTCCATATTAAATACGATATAATGAGATAAAAGTAATAAATTGAAGCTGAATACATATTTCTTCCATCAAAGTGATAAACATATAGATCTTCTAGAATGTGCATCAACGTATTTTATGTAAAGTATAGATTGTGGCACCTATAGCATTATACTTGAAAGAAGGTGAATATCAATGTTGACTTTAATATCACAACTTTTCAACATCTTTCAATGCATTAATTGACATATGTATTACTAGCTTCAGAATTGATGTGTTTATATTATATTATTTTGCTGAGCACATATTATAAAGTTCTTTCATTCAAAAGCTATCTATTTGTTATTTTCACTATAATATTACCACCTAAATTAAGAAGCCATTTTAATTGGTATACAATAGGCATATTATTGCGCGACATTTGAACTTGTTTTTTTAAAAATTTATTTCTATATAAAGTAAATGAGATTGTGTAAGTAAAACATATATATATCTTTAATTGTTTAGTTAATAAAAATACTGGACGTTTTTAAAAAAACAAAAAGTCATTTTGGCGTCACTAAATGTTAAATAGGGACCACTATTGAATATTCCGTCACTCAGAGCTCACCGACAACTTTCCCAGTTTCAGAGACCACTCGTCCGGTCTGTTGAACGGCTGAATTGATTTTACGACCTTGTTCCGATCCTGACAGAAGACTGGACGTGCGAGAGAGAGAGAGAGAAAATGTGTGAATGAGCTGTTTTAGTAGAATATTATTTTAGAATATTAATAGAATTTTAATAGAATACAGCAGAATATATCAATAAAAAGGTGTGAAATTACCAAAAGAAAAGAATCAGGAGGCAATTGAATATATTTAACGGTTTCTTGAAGTAATAACAAAACAAATAATATAATTTTTTTTTATTTTTGAAAATTAAAAAAATTACTACTAATAAAAAAAAGTAGTATATATAAAAAAGCTGTTTACAAATTGAAAATACAAATAATTATAACAAAACTAAATACAGATCAATATTGTAAACTATTGCAATATATAGGCACTAGCCAATAATAATGAATTATATAACATAGTAAATCCTTCTTATATTTGAAAATGTTATATTTGTTTGGCTCTCTTCTATTCGTCGAGTCAACATTTGAATACCTCGTGATAAAAACAATTATCCACTCTTCCATTTCTATAAATTCAAACGACTGACTCACTGGTTCATCCGTAGCTTGATGTCGGTCACGTGCCATTGCCGATGACCCGGATGCTCCCACACAGGAGGCTCCCCTCCTTCCTCCTCCTCCGGGTGGAGGGGGGACTCGTGGGGTGGGTTGGTCCCCCTCATCCTCCCCCTCCACACGCGGTAGTTGTGGGTGCGCTTGAGGGAGCGCACGAAGGTGTTGTTGAAGTCCTCGCAGGATGGCCTCGATTCTGTGGGTGGCGCAACGTACGCCATCGATAGAGTAACGTCCCTAAAGAGCCCTCTAACGTCCAATAACGACTCAACACGACACCTCATATTATTCCACTACAGATACTGTTTTGGTTTCTGAATTATTGACACATTAAAATTACGATTCAAGTCAACTATAAATATTATGTCCTGAAGATTCTGGACAACCTTAAGGGTTTAGTAATTTTGTATTATTATAATTTTAGAACCAAATGTTTATTAAACTTTTTTATAATTACCGACCGCTAGTTACACTCATCTATTTCCCACTAATAATGACTATCATATTATGTTAACGGTCCAATGTGAACAGTTTATCGAACGCAATTGAGTGACATTATTAGACCTACTCAAAATCGTCATCTTGTTTATATGTACAGAAAGTACACGCTATAGCTCTTGTGGAACATAATCCATGACGTTATCAATAATAAAATACACCATTTAAATGTTTAATAAAATGCAATACCGTTCCTCGACTGTTAGTCAGTTACGTAGTTAATACTATTCATACTGCATTGTACTGAAAAACATGTTTTCTTGACGAGGATAGAATTATTGAATAATAGAAAGCTTCACTCCTTCCTTCTCTCTTACCGTGAACTGAGAGTAGAAGAGCCTGCAGATAAATGCGGAACTGCATTCGAATCCAGTCATCGCTACCCTCCCAGTCTGAAAGAAGAACGATCAGATTGTAGGATGAGAGAGAGAGAGAAAAAGACAGAGAGGGAGAGAGAGTAGAGACAGAGAGAGAGAGAGAGGAGAGAGAGGAGAGAGAGCAGAGACAGAGAGGGAGAGAGAGTAGAGAGAGAGACAGAGAGGGAGAGAGAGAGAGACAGATACAGAGAGGGAGAGAGAGAGTAGAGAGAGTAGAGAGAGAGAGAGACAGAGAGAGAGAGGGAG
>JAUZND010030103.1:0-23132 GCA_034780555.1 Coelogynopora nodosa
ATGATCACATGCAAATAGTTATTATGCAATGATCACATGCAAATAGTTATTATGCAATGATCACATGCAAATAGTTACTATGAAATGATCACATGCAAATAGTTACTATGCAATGATCACATGCAAATAGCTATTATGTAATGATCACATGCAAATAGTTACTATGCAATGATCACATGCAAATACGGTAGTTACTATGCAATGATCACATGCAAATAGCTATTATGTAATGATCACATGCAAATAGTTACTATGAAATGATCACATGCAAATAGTTACTATGTGTGTTGTTTATTCTTATAACATAAGGAAACTGACAATAATCAATC
Organism: Coelogynopora nodosa; assembly: GCA_034780555.1. Lineage (NCBI taxonomy): Eukaryota > Metazoa > Platyhelminthes > Proseriata > Coelogynoporidae > Coelogynopora > Coelogynopora nodosa. The sequence continues at coordinate 330 of JAUZND010030103.1, forward strand.
AACAACTGTAGCCTTGTGTTTAAATTTAGACTATTTGTTTAAAATTAGTAATTTAGTAAGATTTTAGATAATAAAGTAAGGGTTAACCAAAATCGATGCAACAATAAGTGTATGTATAAATATTTTACTTTATTATTTAATTCAGTAGTATTCATGTGTATTATCGCCCAAACGTTATTGGTGTTTAATTTTATTTTAACTGAATGATATTATTTTATTATATATACCTAAGGAAGGCTTGAGCGCCAAAGGCCAAACACTAAATAAGTTCACCTATTTATTTTTCCGATTTAATTTTGTTTTCTATATAAATAACAATATCTATATTTTAGTATAACATCCTTTTAATATCATTGAAAACATTACCATTAACATTTATCAAATTTCTCAAACAAAGTTTCAGTTAACATAGAATATACAAATTTTAAATTTTAAAAAAATATCGAAAAATGCATAATACAAATAATTTATTTCGCGTAATGGAGAAATGCCATAACCTTTTATTTCATCCAGAACAATTCCTAAGGGACATGCACACCTACATACAGTATACTTTATTATAAAAATAATAATGACGCAGAATTTTATCCCATAGTCAATGTTAAAAAGAATGCTTTGCCATTAAAAATATAATAAACGATGAAATAAACATAGGATACATAGGTATTTATACGCAATGGGTTGTAACAAGTTCCTTTTCAAAAGGTTTTTAAACTTGAGTCGGTTGAACGTTTCATAAAATCAGCTTTTCATGCAGAAAAGGAGAACTGTAAATTGAGATTTCAAAATTAATCAGAACAAAACAAAATTATACAAAAAAACAACACAATTTTAATGCATTAATTATCAAATATTATGACAAAAAAGTCAATTAGATTAATTTTTTAATGGTCTTTCCTTCAATTTTATTATCTCCTTTTTTATCAGTTTATGTTCACTTTTCTGTACACGTATTTGATTCTTCAACAATAAATTCAATATTTCTCACAAATTCACGTTGTTTCGATTAAAAGTTAATATTGAAATATATTTTTAGTATATTTTGTTTAAAACAAAATTTAATTATATGATAAAAAAAATGCGCAAACATTTTTAATATTTTAAGAGAAAATATTATATATTTTAATTAAAATCATGATATTTAAAGCTTAAAATATTATATTTATATATTCAAAATAATCAAAGTACTTCCCGACAATATAATATATTTTTGCTAAATTTAACGTTATGATAAATAATTTAAAATATTCGAAAGATACGCTACAGCCCTCAGGTAAAGTAACAATATATTACAAGGACTTTTTAAACATGTTTTGCCAACCCTGTTTATTAACTAAAAGAAGAAAAAAAATTAGATGGCGGTTTTCACACTAATTTATCCGAAATTAAGATTATTTGAATTAGTTTTCTATGAAAAAGATTTAATACATGACACAATTTTTTAATTCAAACATTACATAACTTATGTAAACTTGAGACTTGCTTGAGACTCGTTCACATTGAAATAGCCATATTAGCTGATTCAATTTCAAATTCTGTTGTCTGGTTTTTTCTGCTTGAATTTGGATAAAAGTAAATCGTTCAAATCTCTGTAACTTATTTAAAACGCTTTTAAAAAAAGTTTTCACGTATTAAATAAAAAAAATATATAAACATTAGGTTCTTACCATTTATAGGGTGAACAATTTCTGAACAAACTCAGACTCTTTAATAGATTTTCTTAATTCCGAAATTTTACTGTAATTCACATAATCTTCCTCAACCGACAATTACGATCAATTTGATCCCTACGCGTTAATAAAGTACTGTTATACTTTCTTGTCCTTTAGACTATAAATTTAACATTTCAATGTGATTTTTTAAATTATTTGTATTTTCATATTCGAACGATATATTTACATTACCTATAATTTTATTTTTATACCAACTGTAGGTACGAACCTAATAGATAGTTATATTATGTTAGATAGTTATATTATGTTTCTTATCATTGACTGCCATACTGCTATAAATATAGATTTTTACTAGTTGCTTGATAGATTTTAACAATGGTAACTAGCATAGTATTAATATTAGTAAACGTAAGTAATAAGTCTACCTTATATTAATTGTTTTTAATTGATAGTTGTAATATTTATGATCTGTCATCGGATAGTTTGATTTAAGACATCGATAATAATTTAAAGTAATATAGCTTCGAAATGAACACAATATGTATGTGTATGGTTGCTCATTTTATTTATTTTTAATTATTGTGTTGTGTCAATATCTGTGTTGTTGCAAAAAAATTACTTGTATTGTAATAAATTTGTGTTTAATGGTTCAAGCAAGAGTTCTGCGATATGCGAAAGCTGTGGCCCTCTGAGTAGTTTTAGATAAATCATTCAATCATCATAGCCTTTAGGAAATTAAAAATCATCTGACGGAATGGAAAATAACAAGTTGATGACATGTACTACACACATGTATATTGTAATATAAAAATGTTATTTTTGCAATGTCTATATAGGACATCGCCCACTAGGATGCTTTCATTTTAAATTTTGTGTGTTATTGAGTATTATTTTGCTAACTAGGCTAAATCTATAAGTCATGTTTTTCAATTATATCCCGTTGGTTCAGAGTCCCATGGCATTTGTCCAGTAAAGTTTCCGAAAGTCCAATCTATACGATTTCAAGCGGAGGTGTTTATCTGGCTTTCCATCAACTCAATTTCGTATTAATTCAACAACATAATTAATAAAATAATACATATTTAGAAGAACAAAAATTAAGTTTATTAAATTACATTCACTCGCCTTTAAGAAACTTTACGAGCCCAACATGACTTCTGGAGTAAGGGGACTCTATATACTGGAATGCTCAAAGTATCCGAGAACGCCGAGCAGTTAAGAAACCACTATATTTTTTCACTTTCAGGCACAAAACAGATACCTGCTAAGTATGAACAATCGGTCAATTTGTATACTTGTATTTCATTGTATCTGTGGCCCCGTTGAATTAAACATATTAAATAGGTTGTTTTGGTACATAGGTTGTTTTACCTGCAATGGTAATTAAAATATAGACCATTTATATATGCAAGCCTACGGACATCATTCGAAACTTTCTTTTTTGGAGTTCTTGTATTATGTGGCTACTCTATGATACATAGACACAGAATAAATGTAGCTATCTACAATAAATTGTTTTTGATATACCAATATAAGTAAATATAACTCACCCGAATAAATCATTTATCATGACGTCAATATTTAACCGCAGGCAACAAAAATGTTGGCTGTTGAGGGTTAACGCGAAATTGTCTCTTTCACCGTCCGAATAACTTTTAAACGGAGTTGCTCATTTATACATAACTGATCGTTTTGTTTTAATCTTATATATTTTTTTGTCAAAAGATGTCTTTTGCTTCGTTAAATATGCTCTTATTATTCAGTTGCTATAATTTTGTCAATAATAGAATGTGTCAATAAGTCACACATAAATCATACAGATTTTTTCTAATGTCTTTATATATATAGCCATTCTTTTGTTTCATTATCAAAAATGATACTATTTAAACTAGTTAACACAAAATACTACCACTATTATACACAATGTGAATTGATATTGTTATGTGTGATAAAAATTAATAATTATAGTTCTGGAAATCAGATTCAATAAAAAAAATTCTAATAAAACATGATGATAGTTACTTATCATTTGACAGAATCGCACTTAACCATTAACTAAAAGTGATGATAATTAATTAAAAGATGTCATTATATGACATTGAATAATACGTACTGTGTGGTAGGTGACACTTGTTTATCTATTTTTATAAGTTGCTTGTCTATATATGTTTAATAATTCTTATAATCAAATAAGTAATTTTAATTTCTTGAATGTATTAACTTATATACAATATTTTCTTCATAATTTTTTATTGTAATAACAAACATATATTTACAACAACAAAAAAATATATTATACCATTAAGTTTTAACTTCAGAATATTCTTTACATAAGACAAAACCGCAAAAAATAATTACAAAATCATAATAAAATTTTTAACCGCGTCCAATCGTAAAAATCCTCATAAACAATTAGTAACAAAATGATAACATTTTATAAAGTTTATTAACTATATTATGATTTTGTACCCTAACTATATGACATTCTGTTACATTCAGCTTATGTATTTTAATTAATGTATGCATTTGAATTGCGGTGCAGTATAATTACTTATAATATACATATCATATTTTATATACGTAGGATTTTATTGTGTTAAATAACAATAGAATAGGGATATATCAAGTAAGTGGGAGGGGAAAGAAGAATTGTAACATTACTTTAAACAAATGTGAAATAAGATTTTAACAACGGAAACAATTTCTATATAATAATCAATTATAAAACTTAAACGACAAAATAAGATAGTTTTTTAAAAAACATTTGTATAATTTATACACATATTACACGCTTATCGCAAACAAAATTTTTGACAAATGTTTTAAATTAATTGAAAAGATACGAAGCTCTTATTTAAAAAATATTATAAATCACAAACTTAAACAGAAAGACATATACTTTTTTTAACTTTATTCTAAAATTATTATTGCTAATTTTATAATATAAAAGTTTAATTTACTGCCTAGCTTTCGGCACTAAACGCCATACTCGGAAACAAAATAAAAATTATCAAATGCATTAAGTAATACATATTATACTTACCTAGTGCATTTGATATAATAAACTTAACATATCCCTCAGGAGGACCTTCTAATTTTAAATTTTAAATGTATACCTTTATTATGAAATTATTTATTATGAAAACTTACCACCTAAAAATACTCAAATTAATCAATCATATTTATTTTAATTTCAAAGGATTATACACCAAAGTAATTAATTTGTTGCTTGCAAAAAGTTCAAAGTTATATCTGGCTTGATTATTAATATATAACAAAGTATTTTGACCTTTAAAACGGCTGAACCACCAATTATACAAAATCGTTGTAGAATAGTCAAGGAGGGTAGTGAATACTCACATTTTAAATATTTCACTAAGAGCTTCATTACGCAATTTATCAATAAATATCAAACCTATTTAGGATTATTATCTGATTTATATCATATATATTGAACGGTCATTTAGATATATAAGCCATATGTATTTATAACGCATACAATATGTGTCTCTTCAATGTTGGACAAAATAGATTTAATAACTATCCACAACAAACACCTAATATCCCCCACCATTTGGGACATCATAATCATTTCTTCTCGCTCTGGATGTCTCAAATGTCGGGTGATTCTAATTTTAAGATAAAAAATACCTAGTGTACTAAATACTCACCCTAAGCAGGGGGACAAAAATGAAACAAAACTGTGATTGGCTCTATCAGATTATGTGTCTATATAATAATATGGATAATTTTAAAATTTGTTAAAATGAAAATGGAGACTGTAATTGTTCAAGTAATGTTCTGTCTATGATACTCTGGTGTTTGCTTAGTCAGACATTTTATGTTTAGTTGTATTGTATTTAGTAAGTGTAGAGGCGGATACGGATAGTATTCCACCGTCTTCCGGAAGAGAGTCAGAATATATGAAATGATATGTTTTTAGTGTATATATTTTAATGATTAGAAGTTGAAAAGTATTAGCATTTCATAAACATAAAAAAGATTAAATGTAGCTTATAATTATATAATTTTCTTATTTCTTGAAACATTTTAAATTTAAGAAAAAGCGTTCAAAAATGACCTAATACTTTATTTGATTTGGTATTTCAAAACATTCAAATGTAATAAATGGTGAGTTTTACATAATTATGTTCATTATAATTCAACAAAAAAGTCATGGTTACTTTTAAATAATAAATAAACAACAAAACCAGTTGAAGGAGAAATTTTGCATAAACAAAAAATAGATGAGCTTTTGAACATAAGGTTCGTAATCATTATTTCAATGAAAATTCCAGAAAATAATCCATTAAATGTGGTGAATAGAAAGGATTACATATATGTTCACAAACAAACTATACAGAAGAGGGGGCATGCAAAGAAAGACATTTTGAGATTAAGAAAAGTTAAATAATTTATATATCTTTACAAGATTGAGACCGATGTTCATATTTTTAACAATAAAAGCAGATTTAATAAGTATACGTAATTTAAAATCATAGCATTATAAACATTAAGTGTATGTAATGTAAAGAGCTATTATTGTTATTAACAAATATTTTTACCAAATTTATCAGATTTGTTTTGTAACATATTCTTACATTGTTTTTTCAAATAAATATTTATTTCTAAACCAGTTTCCCCAAAATAATAAGACGGGCGATTAGTACATTCAACTTAGTATAAGATTATTGTCTTGCTTTGAAGAATACTTACCCTCCGTAATTTAAATATTCCATCTGCACGTTGAAGGTCACGTGCAACTTAGTTGTGACGCTTTTAATATTAAAATACATAATTTAATCATTTGCTTTAAATAACAACCTATATCATTCAATTTTTGAATAAATATATTTTTTTTAATTAAAAAGATCTATCCGGTGCATATCTATAATTACTAAGAAAATATAATGCTCAATAAATATAGTAGAAACCGAATAATTGTCAAAAATAAAACTGAAATAAGTTAAAATAGACTTCTTTAAAGAAGAAGAGTTACTGACGACATTTAAAACAATTTAGTTAAAACAATCCAAAATATAGAAAAAACGTGTATTTATTACCACATCCACCACTTTGCTGTCTTATTCATAATAATCAAAATAAATTAAAACCAACTCAAGAAATGAAAATAAATTAAATTAAACTCAAATATCTCAAGAAATTTATATACTAAAAACTTGTAATAATATAATAATTTATAATACAGAGAATATAATTATATAAATATTATAACAAAAATTTCATATTTCATATATCATCACATGATGATGATTAAAAAACAATCATCATAGGAATTAAAGAAAGAAAAAAAGTTTAATGATAATGTTATTCCCTGCTAATTCCCTGTTATTCCCTACTTTTGAAATAATATTAATGAATTTATAAAGTATAAATAGATTATTTAGATTAATAAATGTCTATAAAATTAATCCAAAAATATAGATATTATCAATATATTTAAAAAATAATAAAAATATAAATTTACATACAAATTGAGAACAGAACAGCTGAATAAATATCGATTACCTAGAATTTTCCTAAGTTAATAACTCTAGCAGTAGTATGGGAATGTGGACTTATGACGCATGACTCATCACCACCGCACAAAAGGATTTCTGAATACTATGTAGTTTTTAAACGGTGGAAAGTAATTTTAGAAAATGTTAAGTCATGTATTTCGACATCACGTTATCGAATATATTATAGGAAAATAAATTGGATCGAAAGCGCATTAACAATTATGCATGAGTCGAAAATGTTCCTCAAATATAGATTCAGTTTAAACATCTTCATTAACCCGCCCCGTAGGTGTTTCTGATGTTAACCCACCAATAAAAATTTTTTTAATCACTCAATAGTGTGACATACTTTAGTTAAATTTTCATTCCTCTAACCTTCAATTGTTTATGATGGCATATATTGATTTGATTTGTAAATATAAAATAATATTAATACATATTTTATAAATCTATAGAACTTTGTTTTTAACACTGAAATGAGATCAAAATTAATTTAGCAGCTTTCAGGATTTTAGTATTTGTTTAATTATTATTACATAATATACATATCAAAGAAAACCATAACCTCCTTATCATAATATAAAACAATTGCTTGTTGTATAATATAAAATAACTTAAACTAACATATAGTTAGAGAGTATCCTTTTTTCATTTTCAATAAATACTTATTATAGATATATAATGAATGCCATACTCTCTATGGTGTATTCTTGCCTAAATAACTAAAAGAATCCGTAAAAATACTACAGTATATAATAAACATGAATAGCTTCCTTCAAATTTGAGTATTCCATAACTAGAAAGAGTGGTAAGAACGGGGGGAAGGGGGTTAAACAGAAGATTTTACTAGTTCAGTGTTGCCACTCTCTAAAAGCTAAAAAACAGGACAACTGCCTATGGAAGCTACGCCAACCCAGATGAAGATAATTTTCGCGGGTTAGGGGTGAAGTCACCAGAATTATTTTTACACTTTTAACGTAATATTATTACTACAACAATGAAATTAAGACGCCATTTTGGACTATTTAAAAACACATACTTCATTTTGTATGTTAGAAAATGCCCATGCAAGTGCTTAAAGCGTTAATTTTTTGTAATACCAGATTTATTCAATCAATACAGGATACATGGAAACTCACAGTAGGAGGTCAAGGTGAGCTCAAAGGAATCCTCACGGGCCATTTCCATATCCGGATCGAAGACCAGTTGGATCCTCTGGCCGGGGGCCTGGGTGGTCACAACTGTTGTCAGTTTGCTTTTAAAGTTTTTACAGTCGGCGGAAAACTGGAGGGAGGGAAAATATTTATTGTGTTGATGTGCAGATGAGAACAGTTAATCGGTTGACAATATTGTTCGAATTACCAGAGTGAATTTGCAACGCGTCTAATTCAGTCACCGCAAATTCGAAACGAACATTTTTACAGTTGGTATTAATTAGTACTCGTCCCCTATGTTAAGTATTATTATCCATCGGTAATGTTATTCAATAAGAATGCATATAGTAAAATAAAATCAACCATAAATTTTAAAAAACTGTATAAATAATTAAAAAACGCCGTTTTTAGTTCTTTACGTGAATATAAGCTCTGTTATATATTTTTTTAATTGTAAATATCGATTTTTGCTTTAAAACTAAAGACGTCAAAATTTAAATAATTTTGAAAAACATAATATGCAATATTATAACTGTCATTTCTATAACTCCTAATTAAATAACAAGATAGCATTGTATGCCAGTGGTTTCTGGGAAAATGAGCTAAATGAAGAAGTGGGTAATATAAGTATCAGACTAAATTAGGCCTATAGCGCGTGACAGTGTCCTTTTCCGAATAAATAAAATATGCTTTGAGATCCGTTCAAAATATTTTGTGTATTGGTTTTGAAATATTGGTAATAAGATGTGAGACAGGCACGATATCGGAATATTATACCAGTTTTTGTACGAAAGTAATCGAATATATTGAATTGCAATAATGCTTCCTTAGATACTTACTTACAAAATTAAACAAATTAACCTTATGAGATCAATTGATATGGTAAATACGTTACATTATACAAGGAAGTGTCCTTTTTTAATTACTAATAAGTTGCTCAAATTTATACAATATAGGTGAGTGTGGTTTTTAAATTACTAATAATTTACCAGTTTTACTGCAATAAAAATGTACATAGAAAAAAATACAAAAAATTCCATTTTTATGCAACAGGGTATAGATTTTTTGCGCAACGCAAGAGAAAAACCCACCAATTCCTGCAGATCACTAGCCACCTGCATCGGATCCATCACTTGATCGACGTTCTCCGTCTTGATCAAGTCCGTGCGCACCGAGGTGTAGGTGAACAGCTTCAGTTTGTGGCACTTCTCTGGACTATTAGCGGTCAGGTCCAGCTTGTCGATCCGAATCATCATGTAGGACTCGGGGTTCATCGGCCCGTAGTAGCAGACCCGCTCACCGGGGACTGCCGTAGAGTAGATCTGGGCGCCGATCAGCTGATCCGGACTGCCCGGGAGCCCGATACAGTGCTCGGTTGACCCTAGTGTGGGGACCGAGTTGGGGTGGTTCATTTGAATTACCTCTCTATGCAATAGTTTATGTTTTCTCACTGTTCTATAATAAACTAAAGCGTCTTTTTCTCCGAGCTGTTGTCATATCATACCATAAAATAGTAGAAGCTAATTCTAAGCTACTAAAACGTAATAGTTTTTTTCATTTAGTTATAACTAGATATCAACTAATGTCTTATAATAACATATTTTAAAAAATCCAATTGTTGTGCTTTTAAAATATAGGTATATAATTTGAGTGAAATTCATTATTATGCTGTATGCATCACCAGTAAAATTAGATGAACGAATTAACCTATTATGCTAATATATTTTTAATAGCCTTCGTAACTCCTTTTTATTTATTCTATACATTACAGATGTACAAAAAATACAACAAATTTACAAAGATACCACAAAAGAAATACATTTTCATTAATATAAAGTATCCATATAGTAGCATTAAAGAGTGAACGAAAATACTAAATAAAATTTTGGAATACTACTGGTTAAAATTACAAATATAAATCTGTGCGACATTGTAAAAAATATAATTTCAGCGTCTATTTTTCCAAATAGCATTTAAAGCTGATAATAATAACAACCTACTACTTAATAGTAGTGCATCAATAAAACAACAAAACATTAAAGTTATAAATAAAATAATATTTTGGTCTCAGTATTAAATTGGGACATATTTATCTTAAAATGTTTTTTAATAAACACTACGACAATAATTTGAGAACGTCACCATCGTCAGAACAGTAAACAAGAATATTTCATTAAAAATTCATTAAAGTAACAAGTTCTGCGCTCTTTAAATAAACAAAAGATATGTGAGCGTGAAGAACAATCTTATTTTAGAAGATGGGTAAAAGAATCGATATTTACTTCTGTCAATTTAGTTAATTATGTAAATTTAACAAAGGTCTCTTTCGTTGTTGTGTCTTATAATTATTATAATAATGTGAGGTTCAGTTGAAAAATCCGAATATTAAACGATTCTCTTTTTTAATTATTTTAAAATCAAAGGCGGATACCGTGGGTTTTCCGCAGTGTAAACTTTCACATTACATTTTTTGATGACCTTTTTATTATAAAATATGCCCCTTTTCATCGAGTAAGTGCAATTTTTATATGAAACTCCCCATAGTTAATTACTTAATTACATACCCGATCACCCCATTTCTGTCCATAAAAATAGAAATGTGCCGTAAATTCATTGTCAAGAATATGGATATGTGCACTTTTCTTTCATAGTTAGTACTGATACGTTCTTTTTATTCTAAATATACCGGTGTGTATTTGATACTACTATCAAGCTCTTTCCTTCTTAGAACGGATTTTTTTCTCTATATTAGTGGAACCTTTTTTTAATTACGTGCCCTTCTCCTTCTCAGTGTTAACGGGCCCTTTTACTTCTCAGTGCTAAGGGCCCTATTTTCTTAAGTGACCAAGCCTACGTTTTTTTGCAAGATTCTTGTATTCAAGATCCGCGCTATTCTTTCTTACTATTGGTCAGCCCTTTTATTTCTTAATATTTACGTGCTCTTATACTTCTCAGTATTGATGAGCCCATTTCCGTCTCAATACTTCAAATATTAATGGATATTTTTCCTATCTACATATTGATATCAAAGATCAGTCCCTTCTTTATACTGATAGTCCTTTTCTTCCTCGATCAAAACTGATTTGCCTTTTTCACTCATAATACTAAATAATTCGTTTTTTTATGTATTCTACATTTTGTTCTCATTTATCTTTTCGATACCGATACATATTTATATATTTCCAGTAAATGTATGTTATCTTTTTCAATATGTAAATGTTATTATAATTTTTAACAGAGACCCCATTAATTTTATTCTCTGTCCTAATACGTTTCACTAAACTTACATTTTAAAATAGTATTATCACAATCATTATAAAGAGTATTGATCATTGATGAAATTAATATTATATTTAACAGAAACTAAATAGTTTTATATAAGCATAAAAAAATTACGTACGCCTATTTGGTGACTCTGAACATAGACTCCACTGAGAACCTATGTCTAACATCTCATTGTGCACCTGTATTCATAAAAACTTATACTATGAAAAAGGGAAATATATGCTATTTTAATAGCACCCAACTCTTCAAAAATATGATAATTAGATATCATGCTAAAAGCAATAAATCATAATTTATTTTCTAATATAAAAACACAGTTAACTTGTAGACCCATAATACCAAATTTATTAAAAACTGCAATACTCACGTAGTTCAGTAATTCCATAGCATACAGCAAATAAAGTGCATGCAATGAAGCAATCAAGGAGGAAATTACACAACTGGAAAGCAAAATTATCATAATTAAACTATATATAATATATGTTGTTTTAATCTTAAATTAGTATAATTTGCCTATAAATTACTCAACATCGTTAGTATTGTAATAAAATAAAAATAAATTTAATTGCCATAATATTCTAGTAATATTTACTCACAAAAAATATTTGTCAGTGGCCACAATAATAAAATTTTCACAAAACTGTATAAAAACTAATATGTGAGCTTTTTCATAGCCTCACAACAGCATAAACATGTTTTTTTAATATTGCACATGTTCATTAATATTACATTGTAAACACATAGTGACAGAAATAATTTAAACAAATGATGCAGAAAAAATTAAAAATAACAATCTCTCAACAACCACAATCAGTGTCTATTACACATCCATAGTATAAAAAAGAAATTTGTTGTCTTTATATCATCAATTAAAAAATCATTTATATGTAAATCTTACTACAAATACATATTAAGTACTCATTAAAATAGACAATTTCCATTATATTGTACATTCTATGGTGTACCTGTGCACACTTAAAAGTTACTAACTTAGAAAATCAGTCTAATGATGATTTATTAGTATTTCATAGTTTTATAAATATACAATGCTAGTTTATAAAAACTTACTAGCTGCATTTTGTGTGCAATTCATATCTAGGACATCCCAGTCTATGTATTGCATCTGCACCACCTGCTCTAACTCAAAATTTTTATATATTTATTCTCCAATTTATTTTAATGTAATATATGTACATATTATTTTGCAACAAAATAATTTTTATACACCTGTACACTATTTTAATTTATTAAATAATTAATTTTATTAAAATATTTAAGATTATTATTTATAGGGATTTGTTTTAATAAAGCATTTAAAATGCTGGTAGATATTTAATGAACTAATTACATGTGTAAAATATAATATCATATGTTCAAAAGAGCATATGAATAAATTAAATTCAAATTTATTTTAATTGACTGGTTAGTTTAAATAAACTGACTGATTAGAGAAGATTATGGCATTTTCTACTTTTTAAATATAGTATAACAGAGCTCTATATTTTATAGTGTTTTTATATAATTTTATATAAGTTTTAACATTACATAATTATGATAATAAAATTATGAACAAAATGTAATTACAAAAAGTAGGTTACTGACCGATGTAAAATAAAAAAGTAAAAAGATAGTATGCAAAAATGTGTATGTATCACTAATATCATATCCATACCCAGGGGGGGTGTGTCAAAGGAAGTTTAAATGACCCATCTCCCTTGAAAGAGGAGAGGTGCCAAAAAGTAGGTGGGAGTGCAAAAAAGCGGCATAGTATTTAAAATATAAAGGTAAAATGAGTGTGGAAATTAGAAAAAAATTATCTAAGATTAAGAAAGGTGCACATATAGAATTTAATAACTATTTTTAAATCAATGTAAAAATTAGGATATGGTATGAAATGTCAATGTGAAAAGCTGATTAAAGTAGATGGGAACTTGCAAATAGAAGAGATAAGGTGGTACATAGATCCATGGGAGCACACATAGACATAAAATAATGCATAGATCATATTGTTCAACATTACATAAGTAGATTTAAGGTTTTTTTAGAGGTTTGGATAAACCTCCCTTTTTAAAAAGTTTTCAAGTAAAGGGATAAAGTGATTTTTTGACATAGGGTTGGCACAAATATGACAGTGGAAAAATAGCAATGGTGTTATATATAATTCTTAATATTAATATAATGCATATAATGCTAAAAACTAAATTAAATAAAATTTCTCTCCCTCTATTATAAATGTCAGCTAAAGGCATCAAAACTACATTAGTGGTATGTTGAAGAATCTAGACTGTGTCACATAGCAACAAAAGTAAACTGATTTAATATGGGAAAAAGACCTTAGCCAAACACTGTTCATATGCCAGACATTTATATGCTCAAACTTTTGAAATAATTAACACCTATCACTATAATATTATCATAATAAGGCATCCCCTTTATATTGTGCTTATTTTATACTCTTTTCACATATAACTTAAAACCAATTCAATTCTCCTTATTATAATCATATCTTGATAATACCTTTCAGGCGCGCCGTTAGGGGGGGAGGCGTTGGGTCGAACTCCCTCCTTCCAAATCAGGCGCCTATTTCACAAATGGTGCCTACAACTTCGCAAGGCGCCTCTTTCACAAAAAAAAAAGTTAGAACACCGGATGTGTTAATCATGGTAGTACAGTCATTTCCGTATACTATTAATTTTTCTCTTGCCACTAAATTGTGTAGGCTGGTTCATTGATTTTTCTCCTGTTGCTGGTTAATGTGAGCTGCGTGCGAACAATAGGTAAACCATATTTCATATTATATAATCAGTAGGATTCGCCAGCTATATCATATTTGCATATTGTATACTTGTTATATAACATATTTACTTATTTCTTTGCAAAATTCCCACCATGTATGTGAACCATACTTGTCTGTATTTACTGGTCTATATATATGTACTGTATATTAAATACCTATGTAGATAAAATAATTGGTTCTCTATATATTTATGCATTTCCATAATAATAATATGTTTCACAAAAATTTTAAATGGCGCCTATTCAAAAAACGCCCCCTTTTATATAATCCTGGCGGCGCGCCTGCCTTTGATAGATATCATGCCAATAGACATAAATGGTCTCATATGGGATAATGGCTAATCTAAGGTTAAACAATACCAACTTCTATTTGAATGCTGGTTATTAGTTGGCAGATTCAGATAACTAGACTTTTGCAGATAATAATAAATAATGAAATACACATTTAATTATTATTAGTTATTTTTATACCTTCATATATGATGTGCATTTTTCATAGTTTGAAATAAATTCTATATTTATAAACTGTAAGTAAATTATTTTTCAGTTTTTATTCATTAAGTAAAATAACAAAAAAATAATTGTAATTTAAAATATACTAATAATATATCAAAATAATATATATTATAATAATTCCATCAGTAAAAAATTTGTATTCATTTTTTTCCTTAAATGAATTGAACACACATAAGCAAGGAATTCAAATAATAATGAAATATTTAAATTATTAATTACCCTAAATTGTAAGTACTGTAACTGTAACTATATAAATTTCCTTGTTATTTTTGTTTAATATACATATAGTGTACTTATAGCTGTAAATGTTAATGAAAAAAGCAAATATTAGTTCAAATCATTTCTGAACAAAAACAGATCTTACAAAAATTCATAGATTATATTTCAGTATAATGAATTAATGGGCCCTTTCTACTGTTATCTTAGAATAACTGTATGAGGTCTAGGAGTCCAAAATGTATGTTTAATAAACTTATGATGAGGCTATATTGTATAATAGCATGGAAAAGGTGTTTAAACAAGATTATTTGAGGAAGATTACATACATACATATAGTTTAAATTAATGTTGGTGATGGTAAACAATGTCTGACCATTTTTAATCTTCCAGGTAGAAAACGAATTTCTGAAAACCTCTGAATGAAACTGATGATTAGCAAACTATCTAGACAGAAAGTGAATCATAAATTACTCACAGATTGTTAGAAAAAAATACACTAAATCACCTATTTATATTTTAATTAAAGCAACATATAAAAAGCATTTGTATATTATTTGTTTTACTGGAAAGACTATACATGAATTAGTATTTAAGAAATAGCAAGCATTTCCATTTGCTAATTTTATTTATTTTATGAAAATTTAGAAGTATTGTATCTGCTATACTAATGTTTTGAACAATAAATGAATTTATTAATATTTTTGTTTTAATTACTGAATATCTACTTAGTTTTTCTTTTTAATTCAGTTTATTATAACAAATTTAATGCTAAAGTTGTTCAATACATTAATTGAGAGGATGTAATAATTTAAAATTTTAATAAAATGCCTAATTTGCAAACTATTCAGATAGTAAGCAAGTTTATATATTTTATTTATTTATTGTATTCCCTAAGTTCCTTATTGCATGTTTATATATCTACATTAAATAATTTTTAATTATATAATTATTTTTGTAATTAATGTTATTATAACATTTATTATCCAATGGTTTAGGAACCATCTGGACTGTTTCAGACTGTTTAAATATTCACTTTCCATCTGGACTGTTTGTGAAACATCAGAATTTTTTTACCATCACCAACATTAATATACAGACAATACTTAACATTTATTTAAAGTTAAAAATCAATTTAAAGTAATATCACTAATTTTTAACCCCAAAACATATAAATATATCACTGAAATTAGTTTGTGTCATTATATTTCCATATTTATAACCCCATATGCATGCAACCTTTATTGTGGGTTGTTTTATATTTTTTATTAAAAAAATGATATAATAAAAAAAACTTATATATTGTCAATATTATTATTGACAATATTAATAATAATGTATAATAAGTGTTTTTTTGTTATTTTTATTTTAATAAAATTGTAATATAAAAAGATTAACAAGTAATTTTTTTAATATAATTATGAATAATTTAATAAATGCTGTGTATTTTATAGTTAAAGACTATATAGTATATATAACCATTTATTAATGACTATATAAGTTATAAATCTTTAAAAAATAGGATATAGTGGCCTTCGACAGCATTATAATTATTAAAAAAATTATAACTTCATGAATATGCAGTTGATCTGTGAAAATTTGAATATGCATATTTTACAGCATCGTGCTAAACATTTTCTTCTTTAAAAAATACTTTTAGCAATAAATAAGTAAAGACTAAAGTATATTTTTATATAAAAATATAGCCATAGGAGGCTACAATTTAATGTTAACACAGTTAAACTAAACATAATTTCCGAATAATACATTTGAGTAAAACATTAAAGATGTTTAACATTACATACCATTTATATACTTATGAAAACTATATGAGGAAGGGTTGATAAGAAAATTTATTTTATTTTAAATTACGCGGGTCAATATTGTACATGAACTTGACAACAAAACCAGTCTGTTAAACAAATATTTTACTTAAATTATTATTATAAAATTGATGTATATTATTTTTATGGAATAATTTTATTTTAAGAAAAAAATCAGTACAAAAAGAATATATAATTCAAAATTGCATATACCTTTGATCGCATAAATAGCATTTTTAAATCATAGACTTATATATAATGTTGTCCAATTTGTTAACAAAATTGCTATTATTAATATTATTATATTTATTACTAGATTATCTACTACATAGACTTATAGATAGTAATAATTTGATGTAGTTATATATGTCACACTATAACCACTTCATTTCCCTGCATAAATTGCATATCAATCATAATTAACCTATAAAGATAATTAAACGGACTGCAAATATTGCTGTTAAACTAATATCACTCATTTACATCACATATAAATCACAAGTTTGCCATTTGGTACTTACCTGTTTATCATTTACACCTCCCTTTTTTATTTTACTCTAGATAATTTATGAAATATTCTGATAATATGTATCATTTTCTATAAAATTGACAATTCAACAAATTACAAAAATAACGAAACATTTTCAAACGCCATATTGCAATTTCACTAATTTTAATAAATTTTAAAAAAAAGTAAAAACAGTTCTATTTTTCTTCTCCATATCGTTTAAAACTTTAACTCGTCGCTAAATTAACTTAAGCTATAATTTTTACCTTTAATATTAAATAGTATTATTAATATTAATAATCTTTCACAATTTTTTTTAGTTTGTATATAAGAACAAACAACTAATCCAATTCGACCATTAATTATTATGGATCCAATCGATCTTAGATAAAGCCATTCTTCTGTTTTTATCAATTTACCTGATTGCAACAACAGCAACATCAATGATTCAATTAATGTGCTTATGAATATTTAGATGTGCGATCTCTTATTGCTATTATAACTGCAATTCAGTTTTCTACACAAAACTATTGAACTTTGTTAAACACGTTGATCGTTTTCTACAACACTTCATACCGCATAATTATCTTGATGGAAATTATCTCCCGATGTTCATTTCAATCATTCCCGAAACTATATAAACTCAAATTTCCTTTGGCATAGTTATTATTTACATGTATATTACTATAGTCATTTAAATTTTATGATTTTTCAATACATCTTATTTTTCATTTTGCAGTTTTTACACTTAATATTATAATATCTATATGTTATTTGCATTGTTTTGCATTTTATAATAATAATAAGCTTTATTTTAAAATTTACATAAACAATATTTTACAAATGATGAATGAAGGATACGCATATATAATATATATCTATAATATACATTATAACATATATATGTACCTATGTTATAAAATGATAGCTGGTTAAAAATTTTCATACGCCGTTTGACTTTTAGTCTGAAAAGTCTTATTATAGCATTATTACCATGAAATCATGCTTCTTGTTCTTCGATAGAACTTGTCTGCTTGAATTATGGTTTCTTTGCCTTATGTTGTGCTCATTGTTGACTGTTGGTAATAGAAGACGGTGTATGTACTGTATAGTGCGTTGTGCTTCTCATTAGAGATAATCTTTTTGAAAAAATTCGTTATGCCTCTTCAACAAGTGTTTCAAAATCTAGACTGTCACAGTAGCAAAGATGTTATACTTTACTTGTGAATTGAATCAGCCTTTTTCGTCATCTCTGGAGGTAAAGACTCACCAACTTTGGCTTGCGCATAAGAGTTTAGCAACTACTAAGGCGGAAAACATAGTGTCAATACTGTTGTTAGATTTTAGGCCCCAAATTTTAATTGATTTTTTTGATAAATCAAAAGCAATCATTCGAACATACTTTTCCTGTACAGGGTGTCAGTTTCTGATTTTGTTATTGTGGTTAGAATGGCAAGATGGTCTGACTTCATTATAGGGTTGACTACTGGAATTATATTTTGGAGTCTTTCACTTTAGTATAGATCCTGCCAAGGTGGGTTTCACCTCGGGTCGTTGCATTTATCATTTCATGATAGTTTGTATGTTTAATGATTATTTAATTTTCGAGTTTGAGAAAGACGGCCCTTTTATCGATGTATTGAGATATTTTTCGATATGTGCACATTGGAGGATGATACGACTCCTAAGATGTATTTCATATTTGAGAAATCAATTTCTAACCATTTAAATTCATGCTCAGAAGGGATTTCTAACAGTTGAAAATTAATACAGTTTTTAATAATAAGAGTTAATCCTTCACCTTTGGCGATCTTTCTTTATAATATTGAAACCATCTATTGTTATAGCATTTGTTTAATGATAGGCCCATATATATGGCTTTAGATGTGTTTCTGCTATGAATGCAATATCAATTTTATTGGCAGTGATTTATATAAAATTATAAAGTTTATAAAACGTGTAGTACTAAATACGGATACTATAAAATCTCATACCAATTGTGCATATCCATCACTAAAGCTGACAATAATCTTTTTCGTAAAATTATCTCGAAACACTTTCTCGTTCTCTATACAAACTTCTCCATCCCAAAAATATCCTCATCAACTTAATTTGCGAAGCCGTATACACATAAGACATTTTGCCAATAAAGCATATTATTTTTTATATTATTGCTACTTTTATATCATTACCATTATATGTTACCTCTATACTTATATTTTTATTTCTTTGTATTTATTACAACTGCGTATAATCTATTTAAAATTCTCTTATTTACTTTCAAAACAATTACATAATTTGACAGAATTACAATGTCTAATTAAAAATAGCAACAATGTTAGTATATTAACATTAATTTAAACAAATAGCACAATATATTAAATAGTTATGTGACATTATTATTTTTCACATTAATATTAAATTAATCAAATGGTACAGTTACATTTTGGTAAGGTACAAATGGTACAGGAACAGTTACAGTAATGGTACATATTTAAAATTAATCAATTTTTACAATATTTTTAAATACAAAATTCATAGTGAGGAAGTAATATATATTTAAAATCGCAAATAAATAACACAATATTATAATACTAAAAGTGTCATATGTTGGTAAAGATAACTGAAAAAGTTTATAATCTATATACATTTTTAGCTAGTGCTTAAATATGTCTGCACAATCGTATATACCATGTATGCACTATATATGTATGGCAGCCGACAGGGATCAAGACGAAATTCACCCATTTAACAACATATATGTACACATATGTACACATATTTAACACATATGTACACATATATGTTGTTAAATGGGTGAATTTCGTTTTGATCCCTGTCGACTGCCATATATATGCTTACATATGATTAAAGAAATGTGTATAATTATCCACACCCTTTGACCATATTACTGTAAATAATATAGTCGTTCTATGTATATATATTTATCTTCTTTTTCCTATAGGCCTACATAGATATAGATACATACATTTTCCTATACATCAATATTATTATATTTATTCTTATTAAATATGAATTAAATAGATAAAAATATTAATAATTGTGATAAATGTATTGATTCATATATTAATATAGATGAAATTTAATGAATAATTACCATTTTTTAATTACATATTTTTTCTGTATACATAGGCCTACTTGTTGTAATCAAATATTTCAATTGAGAGTAATACATACAATTATATATATAGATATAGATAATTAATAGCTATTACCTGAGAATTATTCTTAACTGAAAATATCTTTTCATTATTAAAAAATATATTTTAAAACATTTATCGAATATTAGAGAAATACATAAATAAAAGAGAAAGCATGTGAACAATAGACTTTTATTGAATAATCATAATAGCCGAAATATATGTTAAAAAACGTTAATATTTTAATATGTTGCAAAATATACATATTATGGATTTTAAGGATAAAAAAGACAAGCATGCTTTTTTATTATGCTGACATTTTCGAGATACAAAGAAAAATTACTATTACTAAATAATCTAGAGTATAACATCTGAAACTGCCGATGAGGGTCCAAAGTCCCGCACGATTGTTTAGTCATACTTTCTTCCCTTTTTTTATTATAAATGTAAGTTGTTACATGTGTTTTATTTATGCTCCGATCTGTCCCCAATTATTCTTTTGCTTTTTTAGATTTTACAGATTGTCTTTTAAATCCACAGGTTTGACTTGCCATCTTATCACTTTCCAGCCGGCCTGTTTTACGCAGAGTATAGAAGCTATGTTTGGATTGTGAAAATTGTTTATAAATAATATTTGCTGTTTGATAACTCATTCCTTTTGTTTGACCTTTCTGAAGTTTAGTCATGGATGTTGGTTTTTCCTTTAAACCTCCTTTATACCATACTGATATTATTATAAAATTTTGTTTCTTATTTGACATTTCGCTTTGATAATTTCTGGTTCGCTCTTTCTTATTTCTATTTTTATTTGTTTTGTATTGATTTTGAGGATTTGTAAAGAATGTGTCCATTTACTATTATAACTTAATTTGGTTGTATAATGAATGATAAAATGCTTTTTCGTCGCGTTTAGTTTATATTTCGGCCTTCCAATGCATTTAAACAAGGCGTGTACGGTGAGGTAGTATTGTTTTTTGAGCATTTTTTAAGGAATTAATTTTGTTATTAATTGTAACAAATTGTTAAGACATGCTGGATTTATACTATATAGTATTTAGTTGCTGTTCCAATACTTTTATGGGAATGCAATTCAAGTTTTTAAAAATGAAATCTTTGTTTTCCATTATACAATCCTGCCTAAAAATAGGAATTTACCTTATCTTTTAAAGGTCACATTTTATCTCATTCGTTTAATTGGATGTTTCGAACCCTTTTATAGATTAGTCCATCACATTTTATAATAAAACAAAGGAAATGAAACAGCTTTCAAAGTAAAATATGAAAAAAGGTGTATATATCCATTTTATTATAGATTACAGTATAAATGTTATCAGACAAATATCTTACCTTTATTGAGTACTGCATCGTGGTTCACAATGTATAGACAAAATCAATAAACATCAAAGCTGATTAGCCAGGGTTATTGACTTTGGTAATTTAGCTTTATGGTACTCAAATAGTCAACATACTGCTAGAAAACCAAAGAAAATGCGCTGGAACTTTAATTTTTACTATTATAATCATCTTGATAAATTGCACGAGGTGAAATCTATAATAAATATATCTAAATATATGCATCTTAGAATATATAATAAAGATTTCATAATATAAGCTATCGTAAAATAAGATAAGATTGGTTTGGTATTCAAGGTGATGCCTTACGTTGGATTGAGGACTATCTTTCTGGAAGATCATTCAATGTCAAGGCTGGTAACAATACATCCCGTACATATCCTCTTCGACACGGAGTACCTCAAGGTAGTGTCCTTGGACCCCTGCTTTTTACAGCTTACACTACACCTTTGTCAAAAGTCATCTCTTCATTTGGTGTGGAATACCACTTGTATGCGGATGACACTCAAATCTGGATATCTTTTGACACTGCACATACTGATGAAGCTATACAAACCATTGAGAAATGTTTAGAAGCTGTATACATCTGGATGGTCGGTAATAAACTACAACTTAATGCATCTAAAACTAATGTCATCATTCACTCCCGTCGTCCTCTGAACAATCTCCCTATAATCCTTAGATTCAATGGTACCATTCTATCACCAATCAAGGAGGCCCGCAATCTGGGTGTCATATTTGATGAGCAGCTATCGTTTCGATCACATATATCGTCTGTGTGTAAAGCGTGCTATTT
>JAUZND010030114.1:0-47012 GCA_034780555.1 Coelogynopora nodosa
ATTAAATAATTGAATTAACGAATAAATCAATTTGAAAATCTAACGGCTATGTCAGGATCTCGTGGAAATGCCCATATGCTGTTTGAACACCAACAATCAATAACCACATAATCCGGCCTTATATTAGCTACTACCGCTATACATTTGTCGCATGCGAATTGACGAGGTAGGCGGGACTTCGTCGCTCTAGTGTGCTGCCATTGGCCGATCCAGAACCCGCCGAATGGTCCGTCGCTGTTAGGGACGACTTGCGATGGTGTCCAGCGTGCAAACCCGCGGGACAACCGTTGGACAGGGGGGCCGGCGCGTAGCCGGTCGACGTGGTCATTGCCGACTGCGGTATTGAGAGTGGGTGCTGTTGATAGACGCCGCCACCGGCCATGTGAAGGTGTTGCAGGTGGGGCAGGGGAATGCCGTAGTGGAGGGGGCCGCCGTTTGGTCCCAGTGCGTGCTGCATGGCTCCAGGACTATAACCACTGTCGAAAGAACGCATACTACTATAAGGGTTAGGAAAAGGGAGTGGGAGGGGAAAGAAGAAGGATTACTATAAGCGTAATAGGGGAATTACTGTTCGTAGTTGACAAATATTTAGTGTAGTATAGCAGTAACATGCGCATTACAGAGAGGGTTAAGATTGGGTAACAAACCAAACCAGGCAAAGATGCAACCGATAAAAAGTACATTTACAATATATCAAAATATGGGATGCAATACATTACATTATTATGTTTTATCTTTTAAAACGGTTAGTATTTGTTTCCAGTTTATTTAACATACTACTGATCAAGTAATATCCAAATTTTAATTGAAAATAGTATGTAGTATTTATCAAATTATAAAACATTTTTTTAAATTTAAAGCAGAAATGATGCAATATTTCTTGCTAATATAAATTCGAATATCACCATGGAATGTTGATTAAAAAACGTGTGACAAAATATTTAGAAAAATGTAACAAATTTTGTATCCAGAACAATATATTTTAAATAGACTATATAGAAATCTTTTAAATTTAAAAATAAATGTCACTATCAATAGTTTTCGTCTATGAATTTCATTAGACAAAGAATTAAATTTATATTTTTTCAGATAAATTTGTTAGTATACTGGCAAATGATGACATTATTAATTTTCGGTTCAGTCGCTCAAGGGACCTTCGCGCTAGACAGGGACTATTTTTCTTCTATATACTACAAAAAAATTAAGGATTAATTGAATCTTTGTTCGTTACAGTCAGGTGTACACTTGTTTGTAAATAAATAAGCCAAACAAAATTTCAATATAATATCTTGCAACGAGTTCTGTAAGATGAGGATTATTGTATCTAATAAGATAATTATTTCTAGAAGTTATAATAATATAACTAATTAAAAATTCCAGTGACAATTTTTTTTCTTGTTCTCAAATTTGACTTAACTATTTAATATAATTCCATATATTAGTACAACTTTAAAATTATAATTTATATCATACTATATATAAATAAGTTTTTATAACATTATTGTCACGATAATAATTTTATATTTTTTCAAAGAACATGACGATCTTTATTTGATATTTGCATTGCGTTTAGGTTTTTTTTAGAAATAGCCTATGTATAAAGCATTAAAATTAATTAAAGTTATGAGCAATAATTCATTTTTAGTATACATCGTAATTAGATATAAAAGTGCCTTTTTTACAATCTATACGGTCAATTTCGTATATGGTGTCATGGTAAAAATAATATAGATAGTTCATTGGAGACAGTGCAAATAGAAATCGATACAATTTTACATATATATTTATGTATAATTTTTTACAAATAGTTAACTTTTCAAGTAATTATTATCAGCTTTACGAAATGTAGGTATAATTCTTCAAACCATCATTCTCATTGAATTAGGTCTTAATAAAAATAATATTAATTATACACACTGTGGTGATGATATCGACTTTTCTTTTACTATAAATGGAGAAATTGCAACCAAAGTGATATATCAATCAATAAACAATTATTAAGTCAACATTTATTCAATTTAATCATGATCTGGATTCCGCTGATATTACTAAACTCTTTGAGCATAATTAGGCTCATAATACAATAGATGGCAGAGAACTGACTGCACAATGCGCCATATCCAGTATTCATACTTTCGGAAATGGGTGAAGTTTTAATTATCATTGTAATTTAGTAACGCTCGATTGGATTTATTTGGATTATAGTTGATGAATTTAGATATACAGTAGCTATAGCTACCTTGCTAGAAGTGAAAAAATTCGAATAGATAAAATGTGATTATTTCTATGCATATAATGTAGGAAATTGAAAGTAAATTATTTTATTTTTAAATATTTCATATATATACAATAGGCCTATATAGTAATTGAAAAGTTAAATTAGACGGATATTATATTATATACATATATTCTGTTGAATAGAATAATAAAATATGGAAATGATTGCAGAAATATAATAATGTATTGTTAATGATTCGTTAAAATAGTTTTTCTAAAATATGTATATTTTTTTCATTTCTAATAATGTTTATACATTTTAAAGGAAAAAGAGCGCAACATATTTTTGCATTGATTTTATTAAAATTTCTTACACAATAAGAGCATAGTGATAGTTGCAGAGAGTGATTAAACAACATGCAAATAATGGTAATTTTAATATTAAAATTACATAACATATACCAATTCAGGGCATCGTTAGCAACGCTATATGAATTCACTCATAATGAATGCTGAAAATATTATGCACATAAAATAGCTAAATGTAAAATTTGTTACACGTAGAAAGATATCTAACAGATATTTTTTGTTTGTTTTTAATATAATTAGACAATTATTAAGAATGTAAAGGGATTTTGACAAAAGATATTGAGACATAGCAATGTAGCGCTAACATACATGTTTGCGATAATTAGGGGTAGGTATTAATTTAAATTACAAAAAATATTAGCGTATAATTTTAATAGTGAAAGTGATTCATTAGAAGGAGTCTTGTTAAAGGTATTTTTTAGATTATTAAAATGCATGTTCTAAAAATAGATATTAATAGGTTACTAGTAAAAAATAAACACAGGTTCAGAATCCTACAAAATGCTATAAAAAGTGATGTGAGATATGTGAAAGATAGTAATTCCAGATTCTCCATTACACAAGCGGAACTAAGTTCGATTTAATTTGACCATTTTTGAACCTTTTGCTATAATTAATATGGTGACGTGAAATATATAAAAATTAAATTCAGATGTGTCTGAATATCGAGGAAAATATATTGAAAGCTATGATGATATTTGGAAGTGGTTTACTAAAGTTATCGATGCTATCAGCTCTTTCGCTTGATTGTCAAGTTTCCTAAACATGTTACATGATAAATAAGTTAAAAATAAGTTTACTATTTATTTCATTTGACTTAAAACAACCTGTCTTATTTGGAGAAAAAAAATTGAATGAACAATAGCTTGCCTTAATGAAGGGGAGTAAAAGGTCGATACATTTTAAAAGATGTGTTCGGCAAAGCGAATCCGTGTTAACGACAAGTATCTCATCTAACAGAAATTTTTTGAAAATTGTTTCATACGAATTTAAATTTAGACTGGTGAAACTATTTTGTTGTAAAAATTCCATTTAATATATTTTAATTCAAACCGAAATATTCAAGTAATACTGAAATTCTCATTTATGATTAGCTTATATTTTATCTTAAATTTGATTTGATTTCGGGGGAAATTTATTCGAATAACAGGCAGCATCGATTGCCTCATAGGACTATTCCAAATCTAAATAATTTTAATAATTTTAATATACACGAAATATCTTTTCCACAATACACCTTAGATACACTATTAATTTTAATAACGTTTGAATGATCATATTTTTTTTCAATACATTTTTATTATGTTATTAAACTAAAGAAATACAAAATAATTGATTTGGTTCCTTAACGCTGTTTCAGAACTTTGTTAAATTTTTCTAACCAATAATAATAAATATCATTTCTTACATGATTCATATCTTACAGAAAGTAAGTGATTTATTTTTTAATTTTCTTTCATTTTTCACCTAATTTATTTTTTCCAGATTTCCTAATATAGGAAACTTACTCTTCGGGAAATTGTTCTTCTTCTGTGATCTGCATCATTAGTTTATCGTTGCCACCACACGAGGAGAGGTCGACTCCCTTGTACCGAGTCAGACTTCCATTGCGAAGGCTTGACTACGAAAGAGAGAAGGATACAATCCCTGGTTTGAACATTATTATTTCTATCTATACAACAAGGCTGTCAAATATCGCGGAATAAACAAAACAGAGTTTATTACATCGATTTAATTGAAATGCGCAATTACGTTCAATGCAATCCAACGTGACCTTAGAAAGAGCAATCTAACCATAAAATGATGTAGGGTTTATGTTACTTAAATTATTCCATATACGACACATTAATTGTCATATATTTTGCGGCACGAAGTATTAATATTAGGTGAAGCCAAGTGTTGCTATTAAATGTCACTGTTAAATATTGTAGTTATGGCATTTTAAACTTTAAAAAAATATTTATAGAAAAATAATTAAAGCAAGTAATTAATCAATTTGTACTATACTTAAATCAAGACAGACAATAAATTGCTAGTGCTTGTGATATATATATTATTCACGAGTGCTTATAAGAAAATGATAGGCTTCGTTATGTAAATTCAAATTAGTAATACTATAGTATAAATTCATAATATTAAGTTCTTTATAAACTGATAAATCTGCTAACTAATTTAAATGAGATAGAATAACAAATACAAAAGATTCTTAAAGTCCCATATATAACCTTCATTTTGGACAAGCTGTTTCAACAACCATTTATTCAGCATTGTATATCCTGTCTCAACAATACTCTGCGTTAAGTTTAATCTTTTCCAGCTGTATTTTCAAGTATTCAATATTAATATATGCAATAATTATCTGTCTTTTCCTTTGATAGCCTTACGCACATTAACTTACAAATGTTGTGTACTCGATACTCAGTATATTCTCACATCTCTCAAATTTCTGAAAGCGCTAATTAACTAATTTGTATTGATATTTTATGCCATGACGTATATTTTATTGCCACAATTAGATTTATATATTTATCGTCAAAATTGGTGTCGTTAAAATGGAATTTTCATAAATAATTAGTTTTAAAAAGTAAATTTGACTGCATAGAAAATAATTAAAATCTAACATTAAGATATTGTATAAATGAATGTAGACATTTTGAATTAAAAAGATTATATAATAAATATTATCTGATTTGACAGATTGTTTCGGACAGGTGTTCCACTTACAATTTATAATTATTGATGAAATTACTGTTACTCATTGTTTGACGCTATAACTTCTTCACTAGTTAAAAATATATTATTTAAAGTGAGAAACGGATCTCATATGATGATTCTTTTTTATTTCTTACTTTAATTAAACTATTATTTTAGTGATGAAGATCGAGCCACGTGTTGAAATGTATGTTTACTTTACAGAAAGCAAATCATTTATTATTATTATTATTATATACAAATGAGTTTAAGTTCCTTTAAACAATTGTAAATATTTGCGAACTATGCATTTATTAGAAAATAAAAATTGAATGATATATAAACTTATACGGTAGATAAACTATAATGAGCCAATCAATTTTAAACTATTTTGGATATATAATTTGGAAAGTTTTCAGACAGAGAATCGTAACTTTAATTCAAAAACGATATACCACTAAAAAAATCTTCCATAAAAGCCGATGTTTGAAGACATTACGTAAAAGTCTTGTAAAATATTTTAAAATATGTTATATACCCTCTTAAATTTTGATACTTGGAATTTAATGAAATCAATAAAATACATTACTGACATTTGTAATATATTTCAATGAATTTGTATGAAACACAAACAATTTTTTTATTAATTAAAATATATTTAATCCTGTTTTACTCTTACTATATTATGACAATTTTTGCGAACAAGTAATACGAAAAATTCGAAATATTATATTTTATTATATTACAATTAATTATACAATTAATATATACAATTAATTATTTCCTAGTTTCTACTGTGCGAATAATATAATTTTTGGAGACAATTATCCACATTATTACTTTACAAACTGATATTTAAAATTACTACTTTTATAACATTTTCGTATTATTATAAAATGAAGTTAATCCTCAAACTACATTTTTAATTTCTAAATGATATCTCACTCCGTCAATATCTTGACCATATCTGATGAACGTGTTGGGGTCACTGCCCTGTTGGTGGCCGGGTATCCACTGACAGTAGGTCTGATGATGACACGGACTCTCAAGCTCCATCGAGTTTGCTCCGCCTTGGTCCATTCCGTTGCCATAGGAGTTACCTAGATGCGAGAAGAAATCTTGTTAATCATATTGTATATATTGTAGGTAAAAGTGAAGAAGGTCATTTATTGACCAAATTATGCGTTTTTGTTAAAATCAATAATGAAGGATAATTATGTTCTCAATCGCATTAACTGTTTCTAATAATTAGGAGAGCATAAATAAACTCATCGTCGTCGGTCTTGGGGGAGAAGGAGTCTGGGGCAATGCCACAACACATGATAACTAAATAAAAAGTGACAACCTCATTTGCAGATCAGATAACATTAAAGTATTTTTAATAATAACTCTGACCTAATTATAAAATGCCAGTTATTTGGTTTTTAAGTTTAATTATATTTTTTGTTGATTTGTTCATTGAAGGATGGGATTGAATTCAATTATTCTAACATCACCGATCGAAAATGAAGATTTCAATAAATAGAACAATATTGATTTTACGACAAATTTAGTTTATCTGTATGTAAATGGAAAAAGCGCTGAAAACCAAAAAAACCACGTTTCTTCATCACAAACAAAACCAATAAAAAGAAGAACCAGAAATTATCGTATGAAATATTTATGCTAAGATTTTAACAACTAATGAAGATCAAAAAATCAAATATAGAGTCAAATATTATCGCTTATAATGTGTCATTCTGTTTTATGTGTATATTCTTGATTTTTAAATGTTCAAAATGTTATAAAAAAAATTGTACCAGAAGTAACACAAGAAATGTACAGCATGATTTTCGTTTTGTTTATTTATTTGCGTGTTCAAAATTGCGACATTGAGCTGTCGAGATGTAGTATGTCTCGTTCACATGGTTCCCACTTACACGCAGGGTATCAAAAAAACTCGCATATTTTCAGCTGAAAATTATGAGTAGACTTATACACAGAGTCGACACATACTACGAGAAATGCGTAACATTTTAAAATTGCATTTTAAATTTGAGTAAAGTGTAGAGCTTATCACCAAAAAATACGCTTTACTAAAACAATAGTATTCCTTAATAGCTTTTTAAATTCAACTAAAGTTTAATCAGTAGTATATATAAGACAATCGAACTCGTTTTTAGTGCGAATAGAACTCGAATAGGAAATGAGATCTAAAAAACTTTTAAAATAAATTAATATTAAATACAAAGATTAATGAAGTTTTTACGAACCTATACTTAACAAATATGTTTCTATACAATCATTTACTCATACTTATGACACAGAAATGTAATAAGTTAACTCAGGAATTAATTTGGGACCTTTAAGTATATAAAATGAGTTAAACAAACATGCCGCAATCAATGATAAACAATAAATTCTTTCAGTCAATGATTGACAAATTATATTTGTGTTTAATCACCGCGAACTCATTCAGTAAACTGCTAATACCGATTTATAATGACCAATTAGTCAAACGATCGATATTTTTGTTTTTCTAGTGTAAATTACTATTTTATATGACAGAAACATATTCTTCAATATATTACCTAATTTTTACAAAAAAATATATAAAGTGTATGAATTTAGTAACTTAATTAACAATTTTACGTATAAAAGAAATCTTAAATTGAAAATAAATCAAGTACTTTTAAATCTTAACATTGAGTGTGGATGATTAATTAATTATTAATAGTTTATTTTGTAGATGCCATATGCCATACTTAATTTTTCTAAAGGAGAATTTACGATCAATAAAAGATACAACTAAATTCGGTACTGAATAAAAAAATTAAAGATAAGAGTTAATAAATTAATTGAATAATGAATGTTCTGTATACCCTTAATTTTGACTATATTTGTACTTTAATAAATATTTTTAACGCTGATTAATATTTAGTTAATTTATATTGATCATGTAAATGAATTATTACAAATATACTATTTTAATGATTAAAATATTTGTGAGAGGGTATTTTATGTTGTTTGGGGGGAGATAGGCTATCTTACCTATAATATATAACCTAATTGACTTAAATGTATTAGAATTAATAGAATATTTACTTTGCGGTCAATGAAATGATTTTTTAATCTATTTTAAACTTCTACTTTAGATAATATAATATTTTGAAACAATATTTAAAAAAAATGAAACTGTTTCGCAGTACATATCATTATAAAGGTTCGGTTAACAACATTTTACAAATATTGTGTATTATGCTCAATAGACACAGATATAATATTTTAATATTAGAAAATTCATGTTTGAGAATTGAACAGGTGTTTGTGTAGCGTTCAGTCAATATTTCAATTTTATTGCAATTTCATATTTACTACCTATAACCAGTACATTATATAAATTTTTATAAATATATCAATATATTTCAGGGTTAACTTTTTGGAATAATTATTTATAAGTATCTTCAGATATCTAAAGACGACTATGAGTTATACTTTTATCTTTTACTCCAATATAATATGAATATGATATTTTGTGCAAATATATTTATGTATTCATATATTTCTTTTATAACTACGCTTTACCAACTCTCCGTTTTTAAGCAATTATCTTAACTTCTAAAGAATACAATTGTTATAAAATGTATAGTGTAACTAAGTTCTATTACAAAAAAAGGTTTAAGATTTTAATATATAAAAACAGGTTTTAGAAGCAAGAAAACTAAATAATAAATAAATAAATAAATAAATTATTGAAAAATATTCAAATCATTTTATACTGAATAAACAATTCAATTTAATAATCAAAAAAATAATATTTCAGTTATTAAATTATAAATAAATGTTAGGAATTCGTTGAAATCATTCACATTTTATTAAATTTAAGATAAAACCAATATTTACCTATATATGATTAATTTTGTCGTAACATTTTTTATTCAAAAACAATTGAATCAACCTTATATCAATTTATAAATTAGTAAATTTTTAAATTAGTAAAATCTAATTTAAAAGGCAAAAAAAACATTTAGCAGAAGTATTAATATATAATAAAATAACATATGTAATATATTTACATAAAAAGATCAATAAATAAATACAAACTGATGAGTAAATATTAAAACATATATTTCAAAGAAAGTTTAGTCTTTATCATTAGCAAATGAAAAATAGTGATTGATTGAAAAAAATATATAAAAAATAAATTTTCTGATTGACTAATGGTTTTTTTTGTAAATTTTTTAATTAACTAAATAATATTATTAATTTTTTAATCCTCAGTAAAAATTAATATTCGACCTAAAAGAGAAACATATGATAACCGAATCTATAATATTTTAATTTTTTTCAGAAAACATGTTTTGTTTTGAATGTATAAGAGTATCGATCGATATATTACGGATCACATTCTGTATCAGTAATAGCTCGCGGAAAGAAAGAATGAAAGACCATAAGTTATAATCCAAGTGTTATCACTATATTGTCCATTTTGTTGATTAATTTTTACATCTATGAATAATACAACGAACTGTTTTACTAGAGTAATATCAACTATTACGAATGTTTTCATGCTTTTAGAATCCTTTCAAACTTTTTTTAT
The DNA here is from genome assembly GCA_034780555.1 of Coelogynopora nodosa. Classification (NCBI taxonomy): domain Eukaryota; kingdom Metazoa; phylum Platyhelminthes; order Proseriata; family Coelogynoporidae; genus Coelogynopora; species Coelogynopora nodosa. The sequence continues at coordinate 9,857 of JAUZND010030114.1, forward strand.
AAGGAAAGTTAATTTTTCTAACAACAATCCAAATAATTGAATAAGTTGACAATAAAAAATAATTATCTATGCCCCTTTGACTAACTTTAAAAATGATTCTTTATAACTAGTGTTTTATTTGAGTCATTTTGGTCCACTTAGTCGAATAATGTAGTCATTTTAAGTTTAGTTGGCAAGTTTACTTTATACAGTTACAAAAGTTGCAGAAATCATCATGTTTGAGGTATTATTAACATCTATTTATCATAAGTTTCTTAATTTGTTTGATCCATAAACCTTTTTATTTAAAAAAATTCATGAAGGGGACTTTTCAATTTAGTGGTTTAGAGGAAGATGTTTTTTAAATTTCTAAAATATTGAAATTAATTGCAGTAAAAATACATTAATAAACTTTAATTTCAAGGACATTGCCAATGTACTTTATGATGGAAAAAAATCATAATTTTACGAAAAAATTCAATGGGAGTGGATATTTATGTTAATTAACGAGTAGAGATAGGTAGCCCAATCATGAGATCTGTAATAAATCATATAGTGGCAATATTGCATGTGGTAGCAATGTTCGTGGCTACATGCATCGACAGCATCTGTTGGCCTAAACAACGCCAAGGGAATTAGTCGCCAAGCTGTCAGTGTTAGATTCGGTATACCCAGTCAGTACCCCCCCCCCCCCCCAATTGGGATCTGTGTTGACGATAATTATTGACGGCATTTAAATAATTGGAAGGCATTTCACCTTGAAAATGGTTGTAACTCGAGCAGGGGACATATTATACCATTTATTAAAAAAAGTAATGCACGTTTGGAGAGAATTATATATATATATAGATGTTGAAAATTAATATTATATTATGAAAATCATTATACTTTAATTTTAGTTTTTTTATAAAATTTAAAAAATAATACATTTTGTTTTATTTATACTAACAAGAATTTCATAAAAAATTATTATTTTATTGCATTTTTTCAATTAAATTAAATTATGTTTAACATCACTATTGTTTATGAAAAATACTGCAATTATAATCTTGCAGAAATGAAATATAAATATAAATTATATAATATATGTAATATAACGCTATATTCGGCTTAGGAATGTGAAATAGCTACCTAAATTACATCTATGTTAAATACAATGGTTTTTAACATTTCAATTATGATAAAGTAAGTTTTTTGAGAAAATATTTAAAATACTCCTAAATTACACCCGATAGTTATTTAATTCCGTATATAATTACTTTTTAATCTTAAAATTCATAAACCCAGCTCAGTAAGTTTGTTTAGACATTTTTGTTTATCTATCTTTTACTTTTTTAAGACAAAAAATTTCCATATCTATATTATATGTTACATATTATGTATTTTAATTTTTTTTACCTTTTTGGTACTTGGGATTGCAGTTCCCTTTTCGGCAAACGCATAACACAAGGATAACGACTAGGAGAGTTAGTATAACTGCTATTGAGGCTCCGGCAATAAACGGTAAAGGAATTTGATCTGAAATGAATTGGATAAAAAATGTATCTAAATAATACTTTACATAAGACACAAAAATAAGTAAATTGAATAAAACAATTATCTTACTTTCCTAAGAGTTTCTCACCAATAAAAACATTTTGCTCAAATTATTATTGATTAACAATTCTAATTGTCAGATAGCTAGCTGACAAGAAATGGAAATCTCAAACATATACATAAAATGATTTTTATATAAAGTATAGGTTACATTTTTTAATGTATTAACTGTTTTTAATACAATTTGACCATAAACAGTTTTTAAACGTACCTTGAGGGACAAGTTTAATAATGGCAGAGTCAGAGCCATAGTCATTGTTTACAGAACAGTTGTAGGCACCAAAATCCTTTTCCCGAACTTGACTGATATAGAGAATACTCACGACACCCCCAAGAAAGTTTTCCCGGTCAAAGTTGCGTCTAGACAATGTCGAGAAAATTTGGATAGTTTTTTTGTTGTTGCGGAAAATTTTATCAGTGACATAAATGTTTTAATCTAATTAACATACACTCCATACTCCATACTCCACACTCCATACACTCTCACTAATCGACATTCACTTCAGTTATTCACATCGTCATCTTATATTATTACGTAAAAAGGGGGGCTGATCTTATATGGGATAACTGATAGATCTACTAGGGATAAGTAAGCTTATTTTGTATTAAAAAATATCTTCATTGACAGCTGACTAATTCACCATTTCAGGTATATGACAGGTTGTGTTGGGAGCTATCAACGTTTCAAAGGTGTTCAGTCAAGCTTGACGAATTGGATCCGACAGAGGTATTTTAAATCTGAACTTTGGTATGATTAACTTTTCCTATTTGTTTTTCTTAACCGTTTAATTACTGCTAATCAAAAAAAATGATAAGCCCACCCTCAGTACCACCACACAAAAATATAAAAAAGGCAAAGTAACAGATCAGATTAGCTACCACTAAATCTTAACAATAAAATTGATAACAATTATTATAGAGTTTCTATTATGTAAAAAATAGTGCAGATGACATGCATTTGGAAATATTAGTGGATTTAAAAGTGTGGATTAAACTAAAGCGTGTAATAACTATGGATTTATAATACAACAATATGTACAAGAATGAGGCAACATTATCATTAAAATTTATTAAATTTTTTTATTGAAGAATTAACGAATGAATTTGAATGATTTTTTGGAAAACTTTATTTTCACTTATTATAATATGTATCTAAAATTAAAATTAATAAATAAAACCTGTTATCACTTTTGATATCACATCGATATTTTCCCGATGTTAACTAAATTGTTTTTAAACAAAACTACTTAAACAATTGGACTTTGAAAATATTTCAACCTGATTGTTGAATATTATATTAATCGTTAACATATATCTATAACATATTAACAAGTTAAACTATTATATTTGCTTATAAAAATAATTGAACAACAAAAAATTGATTCCACAAATAAATGTTAGTGGACTTATATGGAGTAATGTAACTAACTATAATGTACCAATGTAGGCGGATGCAGAATATTGTCACCAAAGTAAAATTCGATAGAATTGCTTGCTATGGCGCACACCTCATAATATCTCCACATTTCAAGATAATAGTCTGACATATTCAATTTACTACCCATTTTGAGAAACCGTTTTATTTTAATCATTATTGAAGGATCGTATTTGATGCAGGACGCCGTTCCAGACGAATTATTGTTAAACAATTTAAATATTGTCTGTCAAATGTTATAAATAGTTGATTATTTAAAAAAAATGAAATATCAGTTTTGCTTCAATGTTTTTCACTATAATATATTTTGTTTTCTTTCAAATCAGCACATTTCAATTATGTTATAGGATACATATATACTCTTTAAGAAACAATACAAAATTCGTCAACGTTTTAGTCGTAAAATAAATATATTTATTAGTCAAAATTAAACAATCGTAAAAATAAAATGTCGTAAATTTTAATGTAGTATATAATAAATTATAGATAAAGTAGCCGTAAAATAATTAGTAACAAATGGCGTTCATGTGTGTTGGTTTTCCTTTTAAAACATCCTGATATTATTATAAAATTTTGTTTCTTATTTGACAGTCGCTTTGATAATTTCCGGTTCTTTTTATTTCTATTTTTTATTTGTTTTTGTGGTGATGTTAAGGATTTGAATAGAATGTATCCATTTACTATGATCATGTCGCCCAACGTTAGCTATAAAAGTTATTTATAAATTGGACTTATTTATGGTGGTTTACGTAATTATGTTGCTTGCTTTATGTTTAACTAACATTTTACTAAAAGTTATATTATACATTTCGTGTTTATTGTTTGCATAATAAGGTTAGTTGGCTATTTATAATTTAAATTGTCAAGGTTTGTTTACAAAATATTGTTTTAAAAAAGTCTACCCTAAATGTTACTAATAATTATATTGTAACTGTTTTCATGCCTAATTTACATAATTTTTTTATTACGACTATTTAAAAATGACAAATAGGAGTATTTTAATTACGACTTTTTATATATGACAAATTATTATTTTATTTTATTATTATTATTTCGTTGCAATATTTTTATATACGACAAATTATAAATACAACTGTTTAAAAAGGATCATTTCAATATTTAAAAAATAATTGAATCCGGATACAACTGTTTAAAAAGGATCATTTCAATATTTAAAAAATAATCGAATTCTTTTTATTGTTTTCATCAATTTTCTTCTTATTTTGTTACAATTTAATTTTGCTATCAAACATTAAAATATTCATATAATAGAATTTCACCAAGATATCAAAATATTTATAAAACATTAATATGAACCTGAATTATTTAACATAAGATAAAACATTTTAATATTTCTTTATGAATGATTTATTAAAATAAACATTAATAATGATCTCTTTATCCCGTGTTTCATTTGTTATCAAGAAACGACACAATGCCCGTCTTCTCCAATAAGGCAGTTGATGAACATAATATGTGTATTTACAGATAACAAGATATTGATAAAAATTACTAGCACACACCGTGTTGTCCTGTTAATTCAGATCTTATCTTTTCAAGAAAAAGCTAATCTAAATTTGACAAAAAACAGAATATATTCAAATTTAATTTTTTTATTTAAAAGTAGGCTAAGCTATGTTTAATTATTTCGCTGTAGAAAGTAAAAGTATAATAGTTAAATTTAATTTTAAATTAAAATTGTAAGGGAAATGGTTAAAAAGAAGAAAAACTGATGTGATAAAATTTGAAAACATTAAAATGCTTGAATTACTTTCATATACGTTTACTGTAAAGTTAAATAAAACAATTCAAACACATTATAATAAATAACTAATTTCATTATTAATTAAAAAAAAAACTAATTATGGAACTCTGAAGTACTATGTAAATACTTAATATACTTTAATACAATGACTATTTAAAACAATATTTGAAAAGTTTAATATTATTAAAAAATACTTAATTTTGGAAACTTAATAAAAAATAAATATGAGATCCAGTGCTCTATATAATGAATACATGCCGTCATTTTTACGGTTCTAAAATTAAATGCTTTATTTATTAAACATCTTACAGAATATGATGCTCATGTTTTCTGAGTGTTCAGAAGTAATAGTTACTAAAGGCATCACAATAGTACAACATTAACTAAATAATAAATTAAAAAACCAGATCATCATCCACATCTGTATGAGATGTAGGGAAACGTATACAGTGCTTCAAACTATTCTATATTAAAAATAGGGACACTTACACTTTGTCTTCGACGACAATATTTCCGTTCTTTCGCCAGATGATCTGTGAAGAAGTAGGGAGCGGCACAGACGACATGGAACAGCGAATTCGAGCCGCACGGCCCCGGCGTCCATATACAACCGGACCACTACTTATCGTTGGTCGGCCTGAGGGGAGAGCATTATACACGTTATATTACAGGTTATGTCACGTTGGTCCAGCAGTCACGTTTGTCAAATAAAGTTCCTGTTAAGCAAATACTGTGTTCATGCGAGGTATGTTTAGCTCTGATTTCGTATCACCCAATCTAATATTAATGTGTTATAATTATTATTAAAAATATATAACATTAGTAAACGTTATGTTAACAATTCTTTTGACTGTTATATAGCATCAGTAATCTCACTGTTTAAATATAATTTATTAATTTATAGAATTTATAATTTGAAAATAGGAAATAACATTTGTGAGACATTTAATATTATAATATGCTAAATATACAAAATGCATTATCCATAAAAGATTTATTCGGTACCGGAAAAATATTCTTAAAATATTATTAAAACACTGAACCCGCAGTGCATAATATTGGAATATATAAATAAATTTAGACCTTTTATAGTGAACCGATTTTTTTATGAGATAACTATATGTAAATGGTATATATGAATTATTTAATTACGATTGGTTGAGTAAAATTTAATTAAATGATAAACAACTATTTCTGATTTCAAACAGTCAATCATAAGTTCAAATTATATCTAATAATATAATAAAATAATACGAGTCGATGCAAAGAAAATAAATATTTACAAATGACAATATACTATTTTATATTTAAATTTTATAGAAATTTATATATCATTAGATGAAATTATAATGTAAATTATCAATGTGAATTTAGTGAATACCATTTAGAAAACGTATGTAAATAAAATTCATAATATGATTTATTAATACATATGTTTATTCACCTATGCCTACATTTAATAAGTGAATATCAATTTTTGATAATGAAAAATAATAAAGATATAATATTTTTCCTTGACAACAATGTTATTTTGAAGTATAAAGTAAAAGGTGTCTAAAATGAACGCTTATTAAAAAAAACTATGCAGAAGACAGATTAATTTTGTTGAACTGTTTTTGTATGTACACTAATTATAATGTTTAAAATATCAAATTAAGAACAGTTGTTAAACAAGTCTAAGAAATATAACTGAAAGAAATTCTTTCGTAAAGGGTTAATGTAGCGATTTGCAGTGTTGAAATTGTAGGTTAATATGTTAAGAAAAAAACTGAAATAGTTCATGCCAATATAAACAAGGACATATTTTAAAACGTATTTTAAGCAAATGTGGAAAATATAGTATTTTATCGCGGTCAATTTAGGCATTTATAAATAGCCTTTGTCTTTCTAATTCACCTCTATACTTTTAAAAACTGTCAATTAATTTAAAATATATATATGTTTGGTGTATTTATTATGTATTTTGTAAAACGAATTGTTGGTTGTATTTAACAGATTATTTACTAAACCATTTATATTTGGATGTGCGTTCGTATTTGTAATAAAATTTATTTATTTAATGATTATTTAGTGATTCATTTATTGATTCAGTTAATCGAAACATACATTTTAACTTACACTTTGCATTTTAAAATATTATTAAATTATTTCTTATTATACATTACGAAAAAAGTTTTAATTTATTATAGCTTAATAAATACTTTTAGAGTTCAAAATAAAAAGATTACATTTTACTTAATTTTCACCTAATTTTAATAATTGGACAAACACAAAAACAACATTATTATCACTAAATGTTTCCAAAAATATTGAATTAACCAGTTATAATATGCATATAAATTATGGTTACATGCCATAGTGAATTAATAATTCGAAAATACTTTTTTTAAAGTTTTTACTAACACAAATACTCACTATTCTCAGATAGATACACCTTCTTCGATATCGGCGTGAAGTTGTCCGCCGTGGCCGTACACACATAGGTTCCAAAGTCACCCTGCTTAATCCGTTTGCGCTGGAAATTCTCCTCCCGCCAGAGCACCTCGCTGGACCCCTCACGGGTCCAGGCAATATTCGCGCGGGGGTTGCTCTGCACCTGGCAGCTCATCGTCACAGTGTCCTCCAGGGAGGCCGGGTGGAGAACCGAAGAGCTCTCGACGAACTGGGGAGCAACTGTTATGTGGGCCGTAGTTTGAGGGTGGGGGAGGTGGGATGGGGAGGGGAGGGGGGAGGGCGATAAAAAGGGTATAGGCGTGAATATTTTAATTGATTAATTATTTATAAAAAGTAGCGTTTTCTCTTAATCTAGAGAGTGGATAATGTGAACAATTACATTCTGAAAAAACTCACGACAAGTTACTGAACAGCTGATATTCAAACGCATTATCTTCAAACTCTATCATCAGAGCTTTAACCGATTGGACTACTTAGATTATTAATTTATATATTTTAACTCCATATTGCAATTTTACATAATAACAGTTGAATCATTTTCAAAATGTACTCACGAATTTAACCACATTTTACTATTATTTTTAAATTATTACGATATTTTTACTCAAACAAACTATTAAACATTCCATGTCTAAATGCGGAAAGACTGTCTGTTACCTTATAAAATAATGTATCAATTAGAAATTAGGTTTATCATAATGTTATCAAACCTATACTTTAAAAATATGTTGACTTCACCATATGAATGTATACTATCAAAAAAATAGCTTATTAACAATTTAAATTATATTAGTTGCTTTCTTTTTTAACTGTAAAAGTTGAAGCAATTTTACTGCTGTAGAATTGCCCCATAAGGTGGATAATAATACTAGTCATACTTAATGATGTTGATAGATGAGCATAGTTCCGTAATAAGATATTATATTTAGTAAAATAAATAACATAAACACAATAGAGTTTAACCATATACATCATCTACGAAAATAATTAATTTATGGTAATTTATTAGAGATAACCGATACAATCCAGAAAGAATAGGTTATTTACTACAGCACTGATCAAAAGTAATGACCGGAATGTGAACTATAAGTGACTAAAGGCACATGTAAAATTACTATAGTGTACCTGAAGTAAGGTAATTACCACTTTAAATAGGTACTTAGTCCATGGGTCATTGCAGGTCAATCGTTTGTTATTTGTTGCAAGGGTTCAACACATAGGAAATCAGATAAGGATTGTAGGGATATGAATGAAAGGAGTGTTAGTCCAATTAATTATTATGAATGTTATAGATATAGCTAATCATATATAAGACTTTTAAATCTTTTATGCCACTTCTAGAAAAATCTAATCCGTTGGTTGGAATCAGTCTTCCGAGTCAACAAGTTAGTTTGAAAGCAAGTTGTTCGTTCTGTTTCATGGGTTCACATTCTTGGAAATTCGGTTACATAAATGAGTACATACCGCTGAGAAATTATTGTGATCAGAAGTTTAAGCAAATTCATACCAGTCATAATTTAGCTACAAATTCATAATAGAATTATATAACTACTGCGCAATAAAGCTCATATGCGCTTGTGAACTACACTCACTAAACCACAACAGTTATAATTGATAAAACTTTAACAGATATAATACTGCAGCAAAATATATATTATTACACTCACATAGCACTGAAATGGTGACATTGGCATCGGCAGATTTCGTGTTTTCCGCGCGACACTTGAAAATAGCCTTATTCATGGTCCTAGTGATGCGAATTCGGTACCAGGAGTCTTGAATGTTGCCAACTTGGTTTTTGTTAATGAACCACCTGCAATCAGTAGAAATAGTTGTTTAATTTTTTTACAAGTTTAAACAAATAAAACAAAGTAAGATACACAAATCTGTATTCCGTCACACACATAAATATTGATTTTATATTGCATTATTGATCCAAACGTGGAAACCAAATAATTAATTAAAATGTTATCTATTTGTATGACAGAGAATATATAATTGAATTTTTATAAGCAGGTTTTTTTAAACATTGGTTTCATTATTTGTTTGCCTTTACAACTGTCGCAGTATTTTATATAATAATGTTATCGTCATTTGTATGTTAAAAATTATTTAAGGTATGAATAATACATTAAACAAGTTTTGACAAGTATAATAAATTAAGTAACCTAAGTAACCTAATTAAGAAACCTATCAGAATTTGTTTGAAAATATTTCAATTAATTTTTATATTGAATATTAAAAAAATGTATTATTCAAAGTATACAACTATTACATGTATTGCCTGTTCGATACTAATTTGCAATGTCGTATATTGCATAGAGCACACTGTTAAGAAAACCTATTGTAAATGAATATAAAAATATGTTACAATTGTCAAATTTATATAATAAAACAGTAATATATACAGTAATAATAACATTAATATAACAGTAATATAACAGTAATAATATATACGTAAATCAGACATTGAAGCAGTTTTATTTTTACATTTGAAAGACAGAAAAATTTTGAAAATAAGAAACAAATTTAAATAAACAATATTAGACTAAATATTGCCCATGTTTATATACAAAAGTAAAAGTGTAAAAACAATTCTCTGAAAAATGACAAACTTAAACATTAAACTCATAGATAAACACATAGCTTTAATTTAAGTCACTCCCCGGAAACATATTCATACAGATACATTTTTTAGTCAATTTGGTTTGCTTGCGTTTTTAAAGGTAGGTAATCATTTCAAATAGACCCACGGCTTCACTGATGGAAGATTTAACTTGATACTTTAACAATTCGAAGTCTTATTCTAACGTCTTTGTCAACAGTAAAACATAGTTGACATAAAAAAAGCTTTTAAAATTCTTCGACGTTTGCTTAACTTGTTGTATGAGTATACCCATTTTAATAAATGGAATATAAATAAAAAATCCATAATTTAGTTAATATAATAAAAAAAAATTAATATTACTAATATAACATAGAAATGATAAGTAATTAAAATTCATACATTTACATTATCGATCGTAATCTTCCCACAGTTAATTGACAGTATCTACATTTGAGGTCATTTACAAATATTTTTCGCGCTTCAAACGGTCAAAATAGTTCATATACAATTTTTGGAAGATATTTAGTAGAATATAGTCAGAATATGTTTTATGTTTAATATCTGACATGAAATTATTAAGTAAATTTTTATGACCAGTTAATAATTTATACAATTGAACACTAGTTTATTATAATATAATATTCGATTGATATTATCGTTACATAGATATGTAGGTATTTTATATGTTTTATAAATGTTTGCTTATTTTGGATATTTTATTATATTTATCCTTTCATAATCTTTTAAATTTTCATAAACAAACAATTAAGCAATATCTTTTCTATTAGGAAATTTTTAGAGATATTTTTAGCAATATTTTTTATTTCGAGATTCACAAGTTGACAACGTGTTTAGTATATTGAACATCGATGGTGCTTATATAAATGAAACATAATAGAACGCAGGGAAATAAATAAAACACAGTAACGTATACACAAAAATCTGAACTTTTGAATCACTGTTTGTTACCTATATAGTTACTATAATGTTATTTTCATTGCATGAATTTCAAATTATCTAATTGAAAGAGTTATTAAGTTATTATTATATTATAGTTAACCAATTTAAACATCGAATATTTTAAGATAATGTACAATTTTCGAAAATAATATAATTGCATGTTATACTGTTGTACAATTAAAGAGATTAGAACATTAAGTCATCTAGATAGTTTCTTGTGCTTTAATAAATATATATATAATATGTTTTCTGTCTTATTATTGATATCTAATAAATGAAATATTTTATTGATATAGTGTATATAATATTGCTACAGATTAAATTATTTAACAATTAGCTTGTATAGTTTACTGCTCTAATTAAAAAAGTTTTTAAATTAGTTAAACCAACTTCACAGTGACATGTTATCAAACATAAACGGTTCTTACATACAGTACTTTATGATGATGGTAGAAACATATATTTATAAAAGAAAGTATTTATAATAATATTTACAAAATAAGTTTACTTTACCATTTTACCACTTTCCCTTGGGTTGACGTTTTTCCCCCTCTTATATGTGTTATCTTGGAGAAAAGATATGTACTGTTAATAAAACTAGTGTAAAAAATATTGAACCAAAATACTAAGCGGAGATTCATTTTATTGCTACACACAATTAAGCATTTTATAATATAGATTCCAAATTGAAAGTATCTTCATTTTACAGACATATATTGTATATACATATACCATACACCTATGAGTATACAGTTTCTTAACTAGCAAGACGGGTGCTTCGTGCTTCTTCTATTGAGGAATTGCTGATGGCGTGCTCGAGAAAATTTCAACCTCTATATGGCCGGATTTCATTTCGGCAGAAAAGGATCTACTTTCCTGACACGTTCGTTGAACACCGGACTAATAGCACATAATTATTGCAACAAATTGACGCGACGGATTCTTCTGGCAACTTTTGTACGGTTCCGTGAAGTCCATTTACAAAGCGAGAAAAAAGGGAAATTAAACCGTCAGGGAAATTATTTGACGCATAGGTTTTCTAGGTATGCCTGCTGCGTTAACTTTGCAGTTCTTATTAGAAAGGGGAAATTGTTCTTGTCGGATTGATCGAGTTAAATAGGCCTATTCAAAAATTAATATGTGCTGATGTTATAGTTGATGTGTGTGACAACTCATTTCATGAAAAGGTTAAAAAAAACTTAGTTAGACAATAATTTACGTCATCATTTTTCTTTCCTTAAGTTGTTAATGTCGTATTTCAACTCATCTGTATCCTTCTCTGAAATGTATGTTTAATAAATATTATTATTATATATTTTTTGTATTTTTAAAAATGAATTTTATGTAATTGTTAAACTATCAGATGTGAACTACGACTGTCAATAAAACAATTATAAGCAAATATTCACGGATAATAATAATGAAAGGCGAATTATTTATATATCTAAATTAATAGCCTTCGTTATTTTGAGTTACTTATTATTACTTTTGTCACTAATTCGATTTGCGCTCCATTTTTAATTAAATAATATATAAAACGTGTTAACAATTGATAACTACAACACGAAACTTGTTTACACTCAATGACATTTTCTTTTTGGATTTTAAAATTAATTTAAATAATACATTAAAATTAAATATGAAACAAATGAAAATGGTTATGTCATTTTTGTTCTGTTAATCTTAAAAAAATAAAAAATAAACTTAAATTTATGTATTCTGAATATTTAGTGAACTGTAATTATAGGTTCATTCTAATAAAAAAACCGTCTAATATAAATTGACTTCGGTATGCGATTCATTATTCAGGGAACGAGTATTGCAGTGTTCTCTATGTTTAATGTTTTATCACAATCCGTCGATATAGTCGGCTGTCTTAATTAGTAATTGTTAGAGTTCTCAATACAAACGGAATTACTATATAAAATTACAAGGGTATACATATGACAAGCTTCAAGTTACTTCCAAAATGCATTATATGCGCACCAGAAAAATTTTTCCAATTAAATATCTGCATTGAAAAAGAACACCACAACAAGTATATAATTATTCCATAATTAAGCCTTTTTTTGTTGATACATTTCGAAAAATAATTGTTTAGCTCTATATATCTTTGAATAGAAAAGTGAAAATATTATTTTGTTTACAGTAATGGGAAAATAATGACGTTATTGCCAATATTTCAATATGGTAATACATCTTTTAAAATAAAAGATATACAATTTACATTGTAAACATTTCCACATTTTTAATGTTCCAATTGTTGCGCTAAATAATTTTGAAAATAGTCATCCTACGTTATGTTTGTAATTCATCTGTTATAATAGTAAATAAGGGAGCAATTTGTTATCGTCAAATGCATAGTTATATTAATGTAGACAGTTGAGTTAATTAATTTATATTATGATAAATAGACAATGTTCCATTCAATACAAATATTTTATGTTTCAATTGTCCACAAAATTATTACGTCAAGACAAACTTGAAATAAGTTAATAAATTTATTTATTTTTCTAAATTGTTTTGTTTTAGATTAATTAGGGTATGCTCGCGTTTTTCTAATTTATGTATTAGAAAAATATGATGGTTAAAAATAAAACATGTAATTCTTCAATTTTACCTGGCATTTAATTTTTTTTCAATTTAAAAAAATGTAATATATTTTTTGCTCATTTTAACCTTTCGTAGTAAAAAGAAGGGGGTATGGTTAATAATATCTGTAGATTATTTTAAAACATTACTCGTAAACCGTAAACCGTATTCAGACTCAATTGCCAAATTTGGTACCGTTTATAATAATAACTATTTTTAGTCACGTTTGAGTAAATCTTAGAGAAAGCGCTTTTGACAAATAATATAAATAGAAAAGTTATATTTTGAATAAACTTATAACACATTTGAAATATGTTCATAGATATTGGCTTTCATCTTTAAAAATAGATTTAAATATTCAATATGTATTACGTTATCGTTTTGTTCATTATTTAAATATGACTGATAAGAATGCAAGAATGCAATAACTGGGAAATTTAAGTTACATTTATGGGGGAAACATTATAGTTTGATTTGTGAAATATAAATTTTAAATTTTTAAAAAAATAATAGGATTTTTGTAAAATTTATTTATCACTTCTGTTTTGTAACAAAAACATATTAATGACACGAACAATAGAAGAAGTGTGTTTTCAAGTTATTTTAATCTAACACAGAAATAAAAATTTATTTTTGTTTAAAATAAATAAAAAAGGTTTTATAAACGATTATTAACTATTTTGATTTAGCCTTGATTTTATATTTTGTAATAAAATGTAAAATCAATTTTAATTTAAAACGTGGTACAAAACCCGAAAAGGTTTACTACAAAAAGTATAACATCAAATTGTCAATGAACAAATCATCAAACTTGGTTTCCCCTAAAAAAGGATAATAGTTTTTTTAAATGGTAAACTTTGATCTATTCTAACTAGACGAGTAAAGCTATATTTCGAAATTCATACTTATATTTCGTACAAATAGTCCCTGTTAGTTTGTTTAACGTTAGTAAGTATGGTGCACATTTTACAGTGTCATATATACTAAATTGTTAAGAATCAGGTTCAGTTTGTCTGGTTCCTGTAATTGAATAGTCTGTTCAGAAACAAACTCACGTCCAGTAGAAGTTATCCGGACGACCTGCGGCAGTGCAGCGAAAAGTAACGACATCATGTTCCGTGTATTCATTGTTTGGCCTCGGTGGGTCCACCTTAATAGATACCTCGGGGCCATCTGAAAGGCAAATTCAGACTCCAGATGAAACGAAACAACGATTCGTTCATGGCGACGAGAAGGCTTGTAAATATGTATTGGCGAAGAACTGTTGATCAAAAAAATTATGTTTTAAATGTTTACAAATGAAGATATTATTTGGTGGTTTATTGTACGTATTGTACCTACATAACGAGATAGAGAAACATATGTTTACGTAGCAGTTGATTTATTATAAACAAATACCTAATTATTGTCCAACCAATTGCAAATTTATATCCATAGTCAATATTCTTTTTAAACCATCATAATATACATTTTTTTTGTAAAATGTATGGTGTAATGTGTATTTCTAGTTTCCCCTATTTTATTTTAAATTTAAATTATTAGTATCATATTTTCATATTTTCAATATGAAGTATTGAATTTAGCTTCGTAACTTAATCATGTAAAATACCATTATTAAAAAGTCTTGTAACGTTGACTTTGAAGAATATATAATCCTTTTATGTAAATCCAACTTTAATTTTAATTAAATTTATTGAAGACCTAAGAAATAATGGAAGAAGAATTCAAAATTCACAGACATTTATTATTATACATTGTCACTTAAAAAATTTGAAGTTTACTGTTTTGTAATATATGAAAACTAGGTTGTATTTATTTGCGCTAACCTCGAGGAGTATATATTTGAGTTTAAATAAATTACATAATTTTAAGTGTTACCCCCGCTCGCATTATGGATAATTGAATTTTAAACAAATTTACAGAATTGAAAAGACTGAAGAAAGATTTTTAAAAGATACTCATCACCTACATAGGTTTGTAAAAGTCAAAAATAATCCCGTCACAAGATGTCACTAAGTACACAAGTTGGTACAGCTACTATATATTCAATTTTCATAATCATCTATTAAATCAAATGGAAACACATCAAATTCCACCCTATTTAGACCATATTTGGACGATATTATCAATACCTTTACTCAACACAGCAGCACATAGCATAGCCAAGAACATCGAATTTGTTGAATTTGAAGAGCAATCTCTAGTAGAATGACTGCTTACCTTGATGATAAAAGATTTCAGTGTGTTCGGTGTTACAAATCTGCTCAATGTTCCAATATATATCCTTTTCATCAAGTACCATTCACAGTCCTAGCATGGAACCTACTGAACTAAAAAACCTTCATAGTAAGAAACAATCTAGTTACGACTGTGCATCAGGCTTGAGATGGTATCAGCCTGGGAGACACTAGCGGCTATTCATCTCAATTGTTAACAACGTGCAATGAGAAACAACATTAGATTATGCTCCAAACAAAATAGCTTTTTTATTCATTAAGAGTATACATTTAGTAGCATTAATTATGCTTTCATGTTATAAAAAATATATTGACTTAAAAATTAAAAATTAATATTGTATAAATCTTATATATGTAAACAATAGTAACTAATGTAACAACTCCAAACCAACATAAGTTTTTACTCGAAAAGGTGGAAGGAACACTGCGTAATAACAAAATGCATGGACCTACATAGTGTTTCACATTTTATCAATAAGGTTTTATTTCACAGGCAAGTGGTTCTTATTATATATAAATATATATTTATAAGTGATTTGTGTTTGTACATATACAATTGTTTTAATATACTATAAATATAAAAAATAATTAAAATAATATTTTATAAAAAAATATAGATCAATACCTAATTATTGAAAATTAATAAATAATTAATTACAAAATATGTTGAAAATTATATTGATATTCTAGGGTACATAAACCATTCTTCTTGGGAGCATGGTATATAAATCTGGAAAAGACAATTTTTTCATATTAGATAAATGATTTCGGATTTGATTATGGGCATAATATACATGTATATTGATCATTTCTGATATATTTCTGATTTATTTCTTTTCTTTCTATCTGGTGAGCTGATTTTGCCTGATTGATGGTTCCAATCAATTTTATAGGTCTATATAAAAAATCATCCGACCTTTGTAGAATGAGTTGAAGTCAATACCTTATTTTTTTGCATTTAACCCATTTACTAAATATGTATTTGTCATTTATCGAGGGATAATAAGCAACGTGATAAACATAGAAGCAATGCACCACTGCTTCCAAGTGTCTTAATTTTGTATAATATACATTAAAGGATACATATATAGTAACTATTTATTTAAACCGCATCCATCGGATTAATTATATAGGTAGCTCTCAAGTTTTGTCACTTCAATTGCAAAACACAATTAACGAAAAATAATGTTGCGCTTAGTACGATTGTCTAATGAGATCAAATAGCCAAATACTTTCGGCTGTTCCTCAAATTCAAAGGTACGATAAACCCTTTCATGTTGCGATATATCACAAAATGTGAAATCTAAAATTGGACAACATCAATGTTCCTTCCAACAAGGACATTTCTTAAGCAATTTACACTATTTTATTCTTTGTTTTTATTTAACAATGTTCTAAAACTATTTTAACATTTTTCGAGTAATTCATTCTCTTTACAAGTGTTATCTTCTCCGTACAAGTTATCCTCAATAATGAGGTCCGGCCACGAGAAATATGTCGTCTATATCTTCGAAATTAATATACTTATGCAAGTCGCCTTGTTTTTTATAACATCAATATTAAATGACTGATTAAATTATATAATTTAAAATATCAATGCATTAAGGTTTCTATAGTCAGTTTAATTGAAAAGTATAGCAATAATTATGCAGTGGTTTGGTTGGTTCGGCCTATGGACCTCAGCTTTAACATGACATTAGTTTATGTTTAAAAAACGAAAGAACATTGATATTGCTATCTGATTATAAATTAACTTACACACTAATAATGGTGATCTCTTAACATTGATTATTAAAATTATTATAATTGTATACACCAAAATAAAGTAATATGAAAACGAATTAATTTTCTAACTGAAAATATCAATGAATAAAAATATGAATCATACGCTGAACCAGAAGATGACCACTTCAATAACAGAAATATTAAGAAATTGTATATATAAACTCTATTATTATTATGGGGACAATCTGGTCATGACTGGTCTTGTTTAACTTATTAAAAGTTAGTTTTCATGTCTTGCAAATCTGCTGATTTCAAATTTTAAAATATATTTTTTATTAATCATACATTTTCACAATTTATATTATGAACCAACGTTTTTACACTATACTTATACCCTATATATGTGATTTTACACAAGAATGTGGAATTATATGAAATAAAAACATGTAGTGACCTAAATTGTGTTTCACATG
Source organism: Coelogynopora nodosa (assembly GCA_034780555.1). Classification (NCBI taxonomy): domain Eukaryota; kingdom Metazoa; phylum Platyhelminthes; order Proseriata; family Coelogynoporidae; genus Coelogynopora; species Coelogynopora nodosa. Next base: position 27,681 of record JAUZND010030114.1, read on the forward strand.
TTACTAATAAGGTTTTATTTAAAAGGTAAGTGGTTCTTTTAAAATAAAATTTCATATTTATAAGTGATTTGTGTGTTTACATCTACAATTTTTTGATATACTGTAAATAATAAATAGCTTTGAAAATAATATTTTATAAAAATAAAGATCAATACCTAATTATGATGTATTTAAAATATGTAAATGTATTACTTTAAGTCAAAAAAATATGTTGAAAAATATATTAATTTTTTCTTAAGTAATAAAGTGAGCTATATGAATTTTTATTATAATTTTTTAAATAATCGATCGTACACATCAAAACAATATTCACACTATAAAAAATAACACATACAGAAAATATCAAATTTCTAACTAAAAATGTCGAATAATCAAAATATAAAAAATATGACGACTTTCAAAATAGAAACAGGTAAAAATTCCTAATAATATATATTTTTAAATTTTAATAATTTTAGTAATTATATGTGTAATTTTAAATAAATGGTTCTTCAATTAATTAATTTGCTGTACCATATTTCAAATGTAATAATCAACAATTTCAATTGTCTAATCTAGCTATATCAAACAAATCAGTTGTTTATTAATGTCAATCCATTTTAACCAATTTTATTAACGTCATCAATGAGCAAACTAAACCATTTATTAAAATGACTTTTGTGTTATTCAAATACAGTATTGTGTTTTCATCTTTTACCGACAGATTATTGTTGCTTAGGTGATATTTGAGAGAGAAAAAAATCTCTATTAACAGTATAAGGCTATATGACACAAGCTTATCGAATACCGTCACTGTAAAACAGTGTTTGAAATAAGTAGGCTAAAATATGAAAAACTCGCAATGTTCGTTATACAGAATGTCACCATTATTAATGAGTTAGGAATTAATTCTAACTAAGAATTGATGCCGTAAATAATGAGATAATAATAACAACTGACACCCAAAAAAGAGTTTAACCAGGAATAAAATTGGCTCGAATAGTTTGGGAACTTTTAATTTTTACCAACTTATAATCATAAATCGCAGACAATTGTCAAAAATAACAACTTTGTGAATATAATACATCTTTGTAATTTGTGCCAGTAAAGTCAATTTGGTACAATTATGTCCGCGTGATAGAAAAAAAGGTGATGTATGGATGTTGATATATTGCAAAGCAAGTAAAACGAAATTTTAGCAATTGTGGAATATTAATTGAATCAGATTAGAAACATTAATAACAAAAAAGATCATTTCGGGTAGTCTTCATAAACCACATTGCAAGTAAATTTGCATCAATATAATGTACGAAATTTGTGTTTTAACCGAGTAAAAACAGGAAGGAAAATATCGTATTTGTGTATTGCGGTTTATAATTAGGTGAATACATTATTTTAATACTAATAAGACTAATGCATGTATTAGTACAGGACAAATGAATGTATTAGTAGATTATAAATAAATGTATTAGTAGATTATGCAATAAACACAATAGAACGTATGATAATTACAGAAAGATTAATATATTGACGTCAAATGAAGTTATCATTATTAAAATATTAGTTTGTTACATTTATTATCAAAGTTTCATTAATTATATTATATTATAATTTTAATTAAAAAATGGTAAATCTTTTTCGTATAAGAATTGTTTTTTTATTAAATATAAGAAATCCAATTATTAATTAGATGAATACTTTTTCATGGTGTCGGTCACTTTGATTGAAACTATCATTCTGAGTGTGGGAGGCTAACTATATTATACTAATACTATTAATGACGTAACACTTTAAAGTTTCATTATATATGTAAGAATAAATTGATAAATTTGACCTTTTCAATAAATTGACCATTTTCAATTACTACCTATCTGTAGTTACAATCAATTGTTATATTATGAATATAACCTTACTGTATACGATGTCAGACTATTTATATAGGCGGTTTGGTTTTCCTAAATAATTGTATTGTTTGAGAAATTTGCGTATCTGATTCTGGGTACAATAATTATTTTATAAAAATGATTTTTATAAACAGTTTTAAGCGCACATTCAGAGTGATCATTGTTTGGTACCATACTTTACTCTGCAGTGATACGCATTATTTTTGATACGAGTAGAAGTTAATTAAATAAATATTTTTCAGATTACAAATTAGACAAAACAATGCGTATATCAAATATGGTTATGACCTACAATTGACTAGTATCTCAGTTTCAGCAGGTTTAAGTTTGTAACGCAGATATCCGGCATTTGTGGCTGTACATTTCACTTTCATATGATGGTGTAAACGTCCAATTCCTTTGAGCTTGAGAGTGCTGAACGAATTTTTCCTGTTCAAAGGATAAAAAGAGTGAACAGTGTAAACATACTAGCGGATGATAAAGGACACAATCATGAATGTAAAATTTTGAACATTTGTTAACACATATAAAAAAATTAAATTCTAATAAATTAATACAAAATACTATTTGTCCCTTTTTCCGTCCTAAGACTTTGAAAAGTAAATTTATGTGTAATAATTATATGTTTTAATTTTAATATTAAACTGTTTTGAAAAAATAGATAAATTTCGGATCAATGAATTGGATACATGAATTTAATTTTCAAAAAATAAAATAATCAATAAACCAAAAAGTCAAATTTTTTATTAGAATTTTTTAAATATTTGGTACAAAAATATTTGACAGCTAAATTAACTAATGAATTTGTTCATTGACTAAATTTCCTCTCTCTAAAAAATGGATTCATTCATCTATGAAACTTTTTATTATATTAGCCAATTCATAAAAAATCATACAGAAATCGGCAAAATGTATAATGTGTTAGATGCTATTGTATATACATTTACAAAACATACTGATATCTTTTTTAATAAGTAAGGTATTTATAAATGTATTCGACATTTTTTTAAATAAAATTAATTTAAGGTTTTTCATACTTATTGAAAATTAAATTGAAATAAATTTGAGTTTGATCAATTTTGATGCTATTTAAAGGAATTCAAATCGTAATTGAAAACACAGGGCCTATACCTTGGAAGCCCCTCAAGTATTTTACAGGATAGTGACTAACTATTGTTAAGTACATCAGTGACCAGTGGAAGGACATTCATTGTATTTTAAAAAGTAGTTTTCCAAAATCTCTTCATCTTTACTTCATCCTAATTAGAAAACATAGATTAAATGATTATATTTTCTTTGGCAATTATATAATTTATCCATTAGAAAACATTTAAGAAGGTAAATATATACCGTTTGAATAAATTTCTTTCATATTTTTTTTATTGAATCTGGCACAAATTAAAGGAGATCAATAATTGTACTTTTTGTCAAATACTATATACAAGTGGTATCTTATTGATAAACAAATAAATTTGTTTAAATCTAAAATAAGTTGTCATTTTTAAATAGTTAATCGGTTAAATACTATTGGATGGCTTTACTTTAAATAATTATTAGTGTATTAATGTTAATGTTTATATTAATAAAATATTGATATGTAAACAATGTTTTAACTTAATATTTTAATTAATTTTTTTAATAATATCACTAAACTCAATGCTATGTAACTATTCAGTTATGAATAAGTTTCAATAATTATATTTATTGAAAATTGAACAATCACTTTTGATGCATAATCTGTTTAATTTATACTGAATTTATATCACATTTAAAATGCAATCAACTGTTCAAAACATGATTTATTATCATTAATATTAAATCGCTAAAAATGTTAGTAAATATTTTCAATTTACAAATACATGGAATTTTGTTAAAACTTTTAATAAAGGAATATTTCGGAATATTTAATAAACTATTTCGACTAAATTTCTGAGACATAAAACATGTAATAAACCTGTAGGCAGTTAACACAGGAAATCAATATTTTATGTAATAAATTACATCAATCTGTCTAGTCCAAAAGAAATTTATATCAATTTCACTAAGCAACTATGTTAGAAAATATATAAGCGACTCCGTTACAAAATAATATTATTATATAATTGTTTTCTCTCTTTTACTGAATAATAAGATGACATTTGTAAATGACTTATTTAAAATAAAAGAAACAAAAGAAAATGCACGGGACGTGTATTAAATCAATTAATGATTGGACTAATTTTAATAATATTTGTAACTGTTAAAATCAGTAAGACACGTGATTGCATTATTAAAAAAGATTAAGTATATTTAAAACAAAACTATTATAACATTATTTAACTATATCTTAACTATAATATAATGACAAATTGGTAAAAATTGTTAAAAAAAATTATACAAATATTTTGTGCCGTCAGATCTTTTCTTTTAATAGTTTTCTGTAAACAAGTAATATTGTTGTTCAAGTATCCAGTCCGTCGGATTAAATTTGAAATTGATTATTGGGATTCGGTTTTGCCTAATTCCAATCTCTCACTGATGTGCAGGCTACAAAGTCATATATTGTATACACCCACAGCCTTTCTCTCGGGCTGCAGAGCAAAAGTGTACAGACAGTTTCATACTTCTCCAAAAAAGCTATGGTTGGTCGCTTTCTCGGATGGAAATTAACTGCTCAACGCCACTGTCCATTGACGCCATCACATAACGACAACAGAACTTGTATCGATGCTCTCTATGCTGTTGATGGACGGTACTAACGAGAAAGTCCCTTCCCTTTCCCTCACTGATTATAATCGGCAAAAAAGAACGGAGCATAGAGAAGTACACTTTGGAATGCATTGCTGGTATCTGATTGAAGAGTGCCAGTTCTTCATATATATATTATATATATATATATTTACGATTTAATTTTTTTTGTCATTTTAATTTTTTTGGTCTTTTCTCCTGTCCTTTTTGAAACAGAGGAAAATGAGTAGGATAATTGTATATTATTACAGTTATCGATTGGTGTTAATTGATCGTATATTTTGGACGGTATATATAATTTAGTTACAATACATTCCAATTGGAGTAGAAAACTACATGATTTTCTGTATAAGCAGATATTTTATTTATTTTGAAAACTATTTTGCCGTATTACTAAATTAAAAGATAAAATCACGATTAAGAATTTGAAATTCTAACCATACTACTATTTTTGTTTGTTAAATTATTTATTGCTTTTCTGTTATCGGGTAATTTTGTTTTCAGGTATAATCAGAATTTTTTTCAATTTATGATGTCATAAATTTATCACAGAGCATAGCTGAGTAGCTTAATATCCATTAAGTTATATAATTGACCTGAATGATTGATTTGGTTAAAGGTTTAAAATAGTCTACCCTAGCTAAAGGTTTCAATGAAAAGTAATAAAAGTTCATAACGTTTAACAAGCTTTGTATTGGGCTTGCCAGCAATTGATTAAAAAATGTCTTTGATTTTAAAACTGAAGTGATCGTATAAGTGATTTTCGCCGGTGATTAAATAATGCGTCGCTCACATATCTTTTGATCAAATATTAATTTTTTCACTGTGAACGCGGCCACTAATTTCTATGTGAATTTTCAATTTTTGTATTAATAACATAACTTAATATTTTGAATATAAGAAAAAAGTACTCTTAGATAAAAAAATAATAATTGGTGCATAATATATACCGAATTTAATTCAATTGCTTCAAACAAAGTTGTCTATAATTGTTAAAAACAATTAATTATGTATTTAAATGTACACAGACACAATAATATTTTCGATAATAAACTTAATATTTTACTTATCCATTTGTAACTATATTTAATGTTGGTAACAGGTTTAATTTAATTATTTCATAATTATACATAACTGCAGATAAAACTTTTATTTCCTTTATAAAAATACACTTAAATTGCAATATTTGAAAAAAATTAAATTTACAAACGTTTATTTTAACATTTTTAGTTTGAATAATGTAATATTATGTTTTAAATGCTTTATGTTATATTTTAAATGCTTTACTTAATAATTTCTTTTTTTCTTTTGACTACATGCATTTAATAACTTAACACACAGTAATTATACTTCTGCTAGTTTGTCAATTAATTACAACGGCTACATCAAGCCAATTATAACAAATTTGTTGCAAAAACTGTAAGCCATGGTTAAATTAATTGAATATTAGGGATAATTTAGAGGTAAGATAAATGAAGCTTTTCTAGCAGTACAAAATCAATTTCCGAAGATATAATTTAGGTAATGCAAATATTTATTTATTTAAGTTTCGTCATTATAATATGTAGCATTATCATATTAACATAATTAATATAAAACCTGATAAATAAAATTATATATATATATAATTGATTTACACATAACATTCAAATTCACAAAATAATAATTACTTTTATTATGAAAAAAAGCGAGATTCTGGGAAAATATGATCCTTAGAAAAAATTGAAAGTATATTATTTGTATATTTCTAATAAAATGAGCCCTTATTTCTAACGATAATATTTACAAGACGTTTTTAGTTAGATAGCTATATATATATTACACATAATAAATACACATGACAAAATATCACTAAACATCACTAAATAATCTTAATGAAAAACAGTAATTTTGCAACAGTCCGCCAATTCGTTAAAAAAAGCCGGACACTGTTGTTCTACAGGGAATCGATATTAGCCAATACGAGTGCAATAACTCATATCGATGGCACGATTTGCGTTAATTAAGGACACTTTTTGTTGAATTTCTGAATTTGTGTTTCAATTTTATATTTTATATATATTTTAATTAAAATATCTATAACTATAATTATAATAATATTTTTTACTAATACCTTGCACGTATGTTATTTAAAAAAATATATTGGTGACATATTTTAAATACTTTTTATTCGAGTTTTTAATAAAAAACTAGAATAAGAAATATTCTGCTGATGCCAGCTATATCATGCATATTCTACTTCGGGTTTCAGTTTAGCCTATTTTTGCTCTCTAAATTTTAAATTTGGAACCAGAAATGTATTTGTTAACATTTTTGAAAAAGATCAGTATACACATATACGATTAAAGCTTCCTTACAATTTCTTGAAATTGTAGTTGACCTTCGTTGTGTGTTTTATCTTCCCAATTAGTCCACGAGACTCGAAATCGTCCATTTGGTTGATGACAAGACCTCCAATATCCCAGGACAGTATGGCTCCCGGCCTGCCTCCCAATGCCGCACATTTTATAATGAGGTCTTCTTTTTCGTACACTTCAATCGGAGTTGATAGAGTGAAATTTTTGTTTCTTTTGTAAATTCTTGGATTATTCGAAGGAACTATAAATATATTTATACACACATATATATATTCGACTAATAGTATAATAAAACACAATATATTATTATGTAGATAAGCAAGTTTTTAAATAACGATAATGGTATTTCATGATGGATAAAACATTCAATTTTTTATATTTTTAAATACTTAAAATGTAAAAGCGAATAATTGCAAGCAAATAATTTATACGACTAATCATTTTATTCATCAATTACGGGAAGTGATATGAGATTGTATTTTAGTTGATTGTATGATAGTTGTATGAGATTGGTTGTATCTTAATGTTACTTTTTGTTTTTTATTTGTTATTGTTACACTGGTTAACCTGAGACTCTTTGCTCCCGAGAAAAGCTCGATGAGGATAAAGCTGATACATTTTATTCACATATATAAAATGATGAACAAACACACACATATGTTTTGATCACTCGTTGAGATTAATAAATCAAATAATTAACTTAACAAATTGATTTATTAAAATTCAATTTACTGTTATGGAGTTTTTGAGGTACTAAACATAGGAATGGTGTTATTGTTAGTATTATTATGTTTAAAAATAAAGCTATGCTACGAAATTATATTTTTAACCATTAATTTATGCACGTTGTGAATAATTAAAAAATAATAAGATTAAATTAAAAATCAATAAAGCATGCAGTACATTATTGGTTTTAAAAAGTAATCAACTATTTCATATATCAATCATCAATTCTTCATGTTTCAATGATAATGTTTTCCAAATTATTTATAAACTAAATCAATACAACAGTTTTACTGTGTAATACAAGTATGATCAATGGTATAATTTTATATTAGTAATAAAATATGATTTTTTAAATATTAAATCAAATTATAACAGACATCTTTATATCAGCTAATTATTATCAACATTTAAAAACAACAATTTTCAAATTGAACCTTCTATACTTTCAGCATAAAACTATGGGGTATAAATCAAACTAGAAAATAAATGACGATACTGAAATTGTGGATAATTTGCACCTAAAGATAATAAATATGTTTTCAATACAGAAGTTGAATATTTTCTAAAACTGAATTTAATCGAAAAATTATTTTTATTATAATCACACAAAACATACTTAAAAAAACAATAACAGAAAAAGTAAATTCTAAAACTTAAAATGATTAAACAAATGTTATAGTTTCTGGTTAAATATAATAAAATTATAATTCAATTACAGCTTTAGCTAAAAATTGTATTAAAAAATTCTATAATGTACTATTTATATTTATATTTATATTTTAGTTTTAATTAGTTTAATTTTCGTCACTCATTCAATGCTTTGTTGTATAATAAAATGTTATAACTAGATAATATGTCTATTTCCTTTAAGAAAGCCTTAAATGTATGAAGAAGGCCAAATTTATTTTTTAATAAACATGAAATGTTACATCATCTATGCGAATGTTTTATTTTTTATATAATAAATTAACAACTAATAGCGTAGTTTTATTTTACTTGTATTTTGTCAATCTACATTTTCAGTCATTTTTTAATTTTAATTATAATCATTCTAACTAATTAGTATTTCCTATTGATTAATTAATTGTTGATTAATTCCTAATTCGTCCCGATTAATTTAGTAATATAATAGTTATTTAATTACTTTTATAAAAAAAATATAGTCTATATTACAAAATTAGATTTGAAATAATTTGACAGAATGTTAAGATTTAGAAAAGGTCATTACTGTCATATTATAAAAATGCTATTTCATATCTCTGACATTTATAATTTGATAATTAAATACAGCAATATAAACTTTTTGGTAAATAAATGCATGTACATAATAAACAAAAGTAAAAATAATTGTTGTATTAAAATTAAAATAAATAAATTTGTTTGACTCGTATTATTTCTAATAAAATTGATTCAACGCTTTTCTTGGAAATTTATTGAATTATTTTTTTAATGTATATTAATTTATTTCAACGGATTAAAATGTTCAATGATTAAAATGTCCAATTCAAAAAATATGTTTCGGTTTGCACAATAGACTAAACTAACATGAATACTTATATCTATAATAGGCCTACCATAAAATAATCAAATAAAAGTAATCCCAACATTTTTACAATATTTATTTTCATCCCAGAAGAGTTAGTTTGTCCTAAAATGTTTATCAATTAAGAGTACTCAACGAATAATATATATTACAAAACATAGCACCCTATATTTCATTTGACTGCATACAGCAAAAACTTGGCTGAGAGTAAACGTCAAAAAATAGTGGATAAAAATGTACAATTGTGAAAATAAACTAATAATAATTGCTTTTGAGCGGTTATGAAATGATAGCCTAACAATCGATGTCACACGTTACCTGCGCTTTTCAATCATTGCATTTTTTAGCAATGTAGTAATTATGAACCCACATATACCGATGCCTTGGGATGATCTCAATATTAAATGAATGGAAAAATTTGACTGGATATAACACCAAATCGCTCAATAAACTATCATAGCTTTTTGTGAAAATGAGAATTGATCTAAAATCTATCTTTTCATTATCAATTAAAATAACAAGATTATCTTTTATGATAAGTCGCATTGATAATTTCTGGTTCTTCTATGTTATTTGTTTTGTGGTAGAGTTGAGGAATTGAATAAAATGTGTTCATTTACTATTTGATTAAAAATAAACATACCATATTAGGAATTTATATTAGCTTCTACTTGATACGTAATAAATACAAAAGTAAATTATTTTAAACAAACCTATCGAAAAGCAACACAATATACATTATAATATATTTTTTCAAGGAAAAGAAAGTGTAATCTTTATTTTTATATACATTTATTGGTATAATCGTTGATAATAGACACTACATGTGCGACAAAATATGCTTTCTATACTGCATAGAACGGTATTTATTTAAATATTTTAAACATCAATTATATATATAAATAACTATAAGACAGCGCTTAATTACCAAGAACATGAAGTTTTGCTTTTTGACTGCTTCTGATAAGTTGTTGCGTCGGATAATTAACTTGACACAGAAATTCAGAATCATCACTGAGGACCACATTTGATATCTGAAGGTCATACCGTCCTGAAAAGAAAACAAGCGTTGCAAGATTAATATATGATATAAAAGTGATCCAAGTTGCTTTATCCTCTGAACATATTTTTGCAAGGAAAATGTTATTGTAAGACGATGTATGTGTTGACGTAATTTTGTTAAACATTGACAATGTAGTAGCAGATAAAAATCCATACAATAATTTTATAAAATTAATTGAAATAATTATACTCACAATTAAAATAGGACGATTAGTAAAAACAATATACAACTCTGGTTCGCAAAGAAATATATATGTTTCAATAAATAAATCTTATGTTGAAATAGTTTTTTTATTAAATATTGGAGCAATAATTAAATCTTTAATTATAACTTGTATCGTTGTAATAAAACAAAACTCTGACTCTTTTAATAATTGTTGTTAACTATTATTGTAAATATATATTTGCAAAATGCAAAAATAATTGTAATCATTTGAAATAATTAAAAATACTTTTATCCTTTTGCATCAAACTAAAGCGAAAATAAAATCACTTTGCAAAAAGATTTTCATTACCAAACTTTGATACAGTTTATTGCAGTGATCTACTTGTATACTTAGATAATAGAACACCCCATTGCTTGATATAGTTAATACCTTGTTAAATTCCTCACCTGGCATCAATATACACAAGAAAAGCAATACATCAATCGTTTCCTTAGAATACAAATTAATTTAACATTATTCCTGAATGTATGCATGCAGAAAGCCTTGCAAAATAAAGTTAGAGATATCTTTTAATTCTGACAAGCCTAAAGGATATACTATAAGTATCCCATAATATATACTCCATCCCATACATGAAGGTGTAGCAGATTTCACTTTTCTCGTCTAACTGAAAACAAATATTGATAGAAGAGTTCCAAGTATTCCTCTGCCTTTGAAGTTCTTTGAAATGTCTTTCTCTCTTAGAATGGTAGAAAGGTAACTAGAAACTTTATAGGATTACTATAAAATAAGAATTTGAAAAACTACTCGAATCGTTTAGCGAAGTAGAGACACTACAAAAGCATTATATGTGTATTTGTCTGAATCTATTTAGTTAATTTTTGATTATTACAATTTGGAAACGTTATTATATATAATGAATAATTATTACAGACAGTTATTCTCACGTTAGAATCAGAATTGTTACACCCGAAAACAGAATGCAGTTTGTAACAAATATATAGTATGAATGAGTATATTTTATAGTACACGTTAATTATACATAGTAATTCTCATATACGCACCCTCTCTTAAGAGGTATTAAAATTGATATTAATGTATAAATACATACATATACATGTTAATTAAAGTAATTATCTATATGCCCCATTCATCACAACAGTATATTCAGCCAAATATTTCAATGCAAACTTTGAGAAAACTTTCTTTTACTTGTCTAACATAGTTAACTAAGTTCTGAGTTTCTTTGTTTTTTACTCAGCAAAAAATGGAGGCACCCGAATATTTTGTCTTGAAAAATTGTGCATTTAGGCATGGTGGAACATCTGGTTCCATCCCATAAGGTACTCACTCGTCTATTGAAATGTATGCTCATCAGCAAAAAATATACAGTTTTTATGGATAAAAAAGTTAAATTGATTGCTTCTATAATCTCACGAGAACTACCTATTTACGACGACAACTGATGGAATGCGTAGAATGTCTAAAGTTCTCCATGAACCAGTAAAATGCATCATATAATACCACATAGTATATTACTAATATAAGAAATGCGAAGAAAAATCTTATAATATACTCAGAACTAACTAAATATTTTCCTTTTTATTACGATTACGCATTATTGTAAATGTTTGATTTTGATAAAAATATCGCTTAATAATAATATATCATAATCATTATAAATTGATGTAAATATATATAATATAATTCCAACTTGTAATTTATTCACACTTCATTGATATAATCCATTAACACTACTAGCTGCTTCATAAGATATTTTTCACATATTTATTATATTATGCCCTAATTCATCGTGAATGTATTCTTCAGATTATTTTTAACTGATTACATAACGTCGTTAGAAATTACTGATCGCTAGTTAAGAAGGGGATTGAGAAAAATTAACCCAGAAAAAGAATTTGCAATGGACAGATTTATACCTTACCTTCTCCATTTCTATGTATTGAGCTATAGAGGCGTTAAATTATAATCAGAGAAGTGAGTTCTTTGCAATCTGTGGCTAATTTTGTCGAGTCCAAAGTATAAAGATAAAATATCATATAGCAACTAAAATCGTTATAATTATAACCTTCAAATCGGCTTATGACTCTGGAAAAGGGGTGATGAATCATAGGAAACATACATTTCAGACATCACAGGAAGCTCTTGTAAACATGTTTTGTTATAACTCAAGGCAATAGAGGTGATAATTGGAACAAACAAGAAACATGTTATCCGAGAAAGAAACTATATTGCTAAATGATTTCGATTCATTTCTTGAACAGGATAAGAGTGCGTGATATTTGTCATTTTCTGCTATCCAAAATCCTAAATCAATTAGGTTTTTGATTGCACGTACTATCTTCAAATTTATTTTCTCTATGCAACAGATGGCCATTGTTCAGGAGCAATATTTAGATGTTTCAATGTTTTTGACTTATCTTAATGGCTTTCTTGAAAGAATAAGCACAAAATGTTGTAATGTATAATTGTGTTTAGGTTAAATTTTGATTGAAAATAACGTTAAGGTATTTAATTACAAGTATTTAATAAAAGACTAGAGTAATTATTTATCAGTTGCAGCGGCGCATATCGATGCTTAATCATAATTATATTTTTTGAGAACGAAAATAATTAATCAAAAAATATAAAAACAAGTATAGTGTTATTACATATATATACAAATATAATACTTATGTATCTACGTAAATATATGTTTTCCACACACAAAGAGTATATATTGTATATAGGTTTCAGAACTTTTAGCTTCATATTTGTATTTTTATTATCAAATGACTTCGAAAAATATTTACATCATCAAAATTAGAAGTTTATCACTTTAAAAAATAAGCAAAAATTCACTTAAATGGAGCTATAAAATAATTACTAGTGAGTTAAAAATCAGTCATTATTTAGACAGTAATGATAAGCAATAATTTAACTATCCTTATGACACCAGAGTACTTAATTGGAATAAATATGGAGCAAAACATTAATTACACTAAACTAGTAGATTAGCTAGCAATCTATAGTATATAGAAAAAAAGAAACATTTGCCACCAAAAGATGCCAATGCAAAAGCTCAGGAATTCGTCTATACTAACACGAATATTGACATTGACGACAATTAGAATTATTTTTTAAAAGCAATCAATAAACATAAAAAATATTTGTTTATATTGCTATATAATTATAATGCTATAGTGGTTTTTACAATAAATAGAAATAAAAATTATTAAATAAAAAAGATAAAAGTCTATTTGATCATTTAACATAGATGTTATAAAATATTAGAAAATAATAAAAAATTAAACAAATTCTGTCATAACTGTTTAACCAGCCTATATGTTTTTCAAACAGAAATGTATTCCTAAGTCGTGCAATTTGTAATTTAGAATCAAAAACTATTATTTCAAAGATTCTATTTCATCATAATTGGATGCAAAACAAATTCAGGCGACAAACTAATAACATGTTAGCATCACCCGAAGTATGTCCAAGTTTAATCGTTTTTAGATTATTATTTTTTTATTACTGACGACCAGTTACTTTGTAGAAAAAAAATGGCAACTTATGTAGACAGTGTATAGGCCTACTCCTTCTACTCAACGATATATACATATATAAATATGTTATCTTTTGTAAAAAAGTCTCTTTTTGCCAGTGCAGTTCCCCCATGGACTTTGATTTATTAATTGACTTTGCGTCCTTGTTCTTTTGAAAGCGGAACTAATGTGGGGGAAATTCTATATCTATATTAAGTGAAATATGACCTACTGAATCTTTACAATTGCAATTTATGAGAATGTTTGCCAATTTTTAACATCAAAATTAGATATCGAGTGAGTTAAATACATAAATCTTCAAATAGCGCAAACCAGGAAAAACAACATGGACATACTTGTTAATGCATGAGTAAAACACAATATAGTTTAGTTCTCATACAGTGTTGTTTTAGATGAAAATATGAAGGGACTTATATTATTATTTTGGAAATATTACGTTTAAATAATATATGTAATGACCTTTTTAAAACATATTATTAGGTTATGCATATATAAATAAAAAAATGTAGATTTAGGATTTAAATAAAAAATTAGTTTTTTATTAAAATTTGTTAAAATATTCTATACAGGCAAAAAAATTATAAGTTCATTAACTTTAATTATTGTTCAAAATGATAACGCATTTGAAATATTTAAATGATTTAGACATTTAACATTAGTAATAAATTGATGCTAAAAATATCAATATTAATATCATATATGTATACACCATCATTTTTAAAGTAATAGGGTATAATACAGATAATAAATCACAGTTGTTAGGACATTTTGTATCTTTTATTGAAGTTCAATTTTATATATTCTTCTAAAGAGAACTACTGAAACTATTTTTTATATATATATATACATTTTCACAAAAAAATAAAAATAACGAGTTTTCTTTTTAATTGCTTCAGCACTCTGTGTTATTTAACATACTTCGTTATTTATTAACATACACACACCTTAACCAAAAGACAATTAAGAAAACCATCTGCTTTAAAAAGCTAATGAAATGGTTTCTTTCAAGTAAATCAGGCGTTGCTTTTATGCGTGATAGGGGCGCAAGTTATTGATACTGGGGCGTTTACTCCTAGGCCTACCGACAGAATTTTTAGAAGCAAAGGATATGACATTTACCGCAAAATGGATCATACATCGGAAATTCTTTTGTTTAAAGAGCGAGACCTTCACAGTTACTTGATTCTGATATCATAATATTATGAGTCTGGTTGCATTCAGCAATCTTTTTTGTCGATATATATTACCTAATGTATACATTAATACGGGGTGTACACAAACTATGAGAGAAAGTGATGCTATGTAAAACCAAAAAATCGCGTAAGTATAAATATTATGCAAAATTAAGTAGATAGATGTTAATAATACAGATTAAATCAATAGAAATCAATAGAAATCAACAGATAAAATATATTTCACATGTTTTCTATATTTATATTTATAATAATAATGAATATTTTACAATTAGTCTGACATCTTTATTTGTACTTTGTGCTTTTATTGATAAATAGGGTAATTGTATTCTTAAATGTCAAATATCTGTTAAATAGTAAAATTATGACTTACATAAATGGCCTTAACTGTGTCAATTTCAATTTAAACTATTCAATATTTTCGATTTTGAGAATATATAATGTACATTGACATAATTAATTAGTACATGTAATATTAGTTTAGAACAGTAATAGTTTTAATTTTTTTAATCATTTCAATATACTCTCAATTGTAACTGATGCTAGCCTTGAACAAATAAATTCACCTTTGAAAACAAATTGTTTATAAAAAGATTTGAAATATATTAAAAAATGTACAATTGAATGTTACTGTAGTTAAAAAATATTTGTTATGGTCAATTTTAAAATTTAAATTATAAAACCCCTTCGAACCCATTGGTTTTTAAAAGGGTTATAATATTTGTCACAAATTTATGTTATATTTGAAAGTCCTCTTTGAAACATGTAAAGATTAGGAGGCCCTTCTATATAGCGAAGACAATCAATTTATGTCCACCGGCGAAAGGATAAACAACTTCCTAATTTTTTAAATGAAAATAAATTTATTATTGTAACTAATAAGCCAAAAGTTATTATTAAAAATATATACATCACTGTGCATTAAATATTTATAGTGTTTTGCTATTTTTCAAATTTGATATATTTCAATTTTA
Organism: Coelogynopora nodosa; assembly: GCA_034780555.1. Lineage (NCBI taxonomy): Eukaryota > Metazoa > Platyhelminthes > Proseriata > Coelogynoporidae > Coelogynopora > Coelogynopora nodosa. Next base: position 43,879 of record JAUZND010030114.1, read on the forward strand.
CAGAATTTTTTCAATATATTTTAATATAGGCCTATAAAATAGTTTTGTATAATGACATTGATAAGTACAATATATGTGAATTAATATTTAACAGTTAAATTCAATAAAAATAGGAATATATTTTCATAAGTCATAACTTTTATATTAGTTATTAGCATAATTTATTGTACTAAACTATATATTACATTATATTATATCATTTCATATAAATTAAATTATATAAATATTAAAATCATTATATGTTATATACTTAATATAATAATATATTAAAATATGTAACTCAACATTTTTGTACATTTTATAAAAACATATTTTTATAATATATTTTTTAGTTGGGTACAAGAACAAGTGAAACTTTATAATAAGTAATTCATTAATCTGTATATGAATCATCGAGGATTAACAAATATTTTGATAGATGTGAAGACCGAAACAATTGTTTTAAATTCGTTATTTCCCTTTTTCAAAAGTGTTAAAAAACAAAAGTATTATCGATAATTGCGTACAGCATTTGAGGATGCCAATACTGACAGCCAATTTGCATATCCCTTTTACAGCATAAACAGGAAAACGGAAAACTGCGACCACGGGTATTGAGACAATTCTCCACTTCTGTCTGATTGAAAACTTCAATTGAAAGTTGCCTGAAACGTTTGACAGGAATTCATCGCTTCTGTCAAGTTTGATTGATGGTTAATTTATGTTTTGAAGAATTGCTGACACATGTAGTAGTCTCGCAATTAAGGTGAACAATTCTGCCTCATTGTCAAAAATAAAGACTTATTTATGATCAAAGAAGTGTATTTGAAAATATGTCAAATACAGGATTTGCGTTATCACATCTATATTAACAGTTAGTTAGAAAAGGTACTGTTTTTTAAAATAATAATTTTAATATTTAAATTACTATGTGGAGTATAATTGCTCACTACAAATAAAATATATGATTATAACTGTCAAATCGATATAAAAAATCTAGATCCACTATTACACTATTTCACAATTTACTATAAAATACAATATTATTAACTAGTTATTACATGTCAGATCTCCATATAGATTACTCTTAAATGAATCGTGCATGTATAGAACGTATTAAATGAATATTAATTTTCAATGGTTGACTTTTTAAAATTTAAAAAGATTAACTTCGAAAAGTTACAATAAATATCGACAAAGAATGATTTTAGATATATAAGAAAAATATTGTTGTAATTGGCATATATTTAACGTAACACGGATAGTTATGGTTTAGAACATAATTGTAAGTACATAACAATTACTATTACTTATTATAAGTTCTATGGGTACCATCAAATTAGTATACAAAATATCAAAAAAGATGTTTCCCAATTTCCAATTCACAGGTCATATCCCAATCGATCTACACTCGTGTAATTCGAGAGTCAATAAAGTATAACGTAACAATTTTAATACAATTTCTTATCATCTTATTTTCTAAATGAAGCATTTTTAGTGCCGATCTCATTTTGGCAAGAACCTATACTTTTTTTTTTTTGAAGAACACATTTTGCATCTACTGTATACATGTTTACGCATGCTTTTTCTGCCTGTGTGCGATTAGAAGATATGACCTATTATTTACAAGACGTTAAGACTGGCTGACTGACCTGTTTATGATTCTATGGCAAATTATAAACTAATACATTTTCCATCACAACTGTTTTCTATAATAAATACTTCTAATAAATAAATTTATTAAAATTGTATACCAAAAACAATGGAAACCATAATTGGGCCATTAAAAATATATTTAAATGGGTAAACCAGGTTGTAACCCATTGCATAACGAATTATATAACCCAAGTACACACAACGTAACATAGCAACGTGCATCATCATTTAAAAAAATATAATTCAATCGAAAAATATATGAGCATTGAAAAATAAACTTTGTTGCCCAGATTTAAAAAGATAGGTATTCGTTAATCTGGGCACAACAACCTCCTTTCCCCTGAAATAATTTTGATATTTTTGATTGAATAACGAGTTGACATGTTGCTATGCTATTTGTGACAGTAATTCAGTCAAACTTTCTTCTGAATGTTTCATATAACATCAGAAACAAAATTGTCTTCATATTTTTTAAAAAAAGTTAAAAAATTAGTTTTCAAACATCTTTGTTGTCAGCTTCTGTGGTTACTTGGTTACTTGGATTAATTGCTTATTTGAAAAAATGTAAACATTGAAGTATATAAACATGGAATGATTTATATTTTTCATCAAATTATAAACAAGCTGAAAACTATAATATGTCTATATAGGGTTACATAATTTTGAAATTTTATGATTCTAACATATAAAATGATACTATTTTAAACTTTTGTAATATATAAAGGCAGATGTCCATAACTTCTATACCTTCAAATTTGCACAATGGCTACTGTATATCTCCAATATAAAAAATCAAATTAACTTTTGTATGTTCTAATGACAAGTATTACAACCATATTTTATAGCTGTATTGAACCAGACATATCCTCTTCGATCTTTCAGAACATTCTGTCCTCAGATTGCTGTTCCAAGATGGCATATAGATCAACTTCTTTATAGCTATTAAGTTAGTTATAAATCGTTAGATGCTGTTTTCCTTTAATTGATTTAAAGTAACAGTTCATGGAAAAGATTTATTTCTAACTACTTAAAAAAGGTATGTGAATTTTGAACGAATTCGAAATTACTCTATGCTATAAATTTCATTGTTGAAAATATAAAAGAATTGTGTTTAAAATGAAAATAAACCATATATTAACAATTGACAAGTAGCCTAAACGAAATATCTCAAAATGCATATATTAGATATAAAGTATAAAACGTATGAAATAATATTAGTGACATTTAAATTCGTTTAAAAATATGTTATGTTTATCTAGAAATTTCGTTCAAAACATATAATTAAATTTTGTCTCCTGTTTTATTTAGGAGTATACATACATTTATTTACTCCACTGTCTAACGGCATAATATTTAAATTTTTTTGTTGTGAAATCTATCAGTACATACCAATCTATCTAGCATATACCAAATACAACACTGACTGGTATAAATGTAATGATAGCCTTATTTCTAAATCTAATTTTGATTCTTTTCTAAACTCGTGTGAGGTCTATATG
>JAUZND010030115.1:6027-23130 GCA_034780555.1 Coelogynopora nodosa
ATGAGATTATACTTTGTGAGTCCTTTGAAGCTCATACTAATGAGATTATACTTTGTGAGTCCTTTGAAGCTCATACTAATGAGATTATACTTTGTGAGTCCTTTGAAGCTCATACTTATGAGATTATACTTTGTGAGTCCTTTGAAGCTCATACTTATGAGATTATACCTTAAAATTGATTGGAACCATCAATCAGGCAAAATCAGCTCACCAGATAGAAAGAAAAGAAATAAATCCTTGTGAGTCCTTGTGAGTCCTTTGAAGCTCACACTAATGAGATTATACTTTGTGAGTCCTTTGAAGCTCATACTAATGAGATTATACCTTGTGAATAAGATAAACACAAGTGATATTCAAATTAACAACCAATATTTGTATTTACTTAATAATGCAATTGTTTCAAGAAATAGAACATCATGACATGGTCAGATTCTATCAGGTGTTCAAATGGGTTTGTAAAGTTCAGCGATCTTTCTTGTTATTTTGAAGCATGTATTGAAACGGCCAAAATCATTATTATTGGGTTAAACCATTTATTTTGCATCTTTCAAGACCCAAGTATTAGGTTTCTAATAATGTTCTATTAAAATTCAACAATAATTTTAATGTTTTATTTTATCCTTTATATTTCATTATTTTATATTTACCACAATATTTATTCTTTATATTCTGTACATATTTTGATTATGTATACCTTTTATTTTAGCACATCATTTTATAATTAAATTTATTTTCAACTCCACTATAATTTGTTATAATTATTCATGATTATAATTTGCTATTTAGAAAATAAATAATTCGAGTTTATAAATTTGAACTATTTTTTGGGTGAAGGAATTTTAGATTCTCCTTAATGTGCCATGAATAATTGTTTCATAGATATTCTAAATGTGATTATGAACCACCTCCAGCAACTACAAGCATCATGCCCAATTTGTGTTATCAAAACTAGTTTAGAAAATATGGCATTACTTATAGCATATAGAAGAGCTTTGTAATAGCGCAATATTTTAAATGTTAACATGTTTTATAGGCATATTTATGATTTAATAGAAAAATAATCTGGAAATCAAAGTAAGCTTCAACAAATCTGATACAAAATAATTTAATGCTATTGTATATTATACAATAATATTGGAATGTTATTGTTTTTGTTTTCAAATATTTATTGTATGAAATATTTCAATCCTAGACTATAATATCTATGTTACAATTTCCCTAATTTATATAACGTTGACAGAGAGGTTATCATTTTAAAAATAACTAACTTTACTCAAAACTTAATAAAATAAGTTACTTTTAAATTTTTAGAGGATTCTTCATTACTTTGATTTGGGTGCAGCATATTATATCAGTAATAGGAAAAATAGCTCTCAAATGCGGGACATATAAATTAAACAATCTATTATACGCTCTTTTTGTTGCTTTTGTAATGATATTACTGGTAATGTTAACAATTGAACTTGTAAGATACGTTATTCTAATTGTTTGGCTGCTTTATCCAAACAGCTTTCATAATTTTTATAACTTTTCGTCTAACCTCGTCTAAAATTCGTCTATATTTTAGTGAAATACTCTTTTAAACCTCTGTACGTGGAGGGGTAGTTATACTAATTTTTGTTTCAAAGAAATTCATTTTTTAATATAACATGTAATGTATGACCCTGATTTTTTTACTCAGTGGCTAAAATACTTTTATCTAACTAAAAGATATAACAAATATAATTTCAAATATTTTAACATATCAGAGAAAATGGTGTTATTATTGGATTTCATACTTGCCGATAGTATTAAAAAACAAAAACTTGCAACATTAATAGAAAAAATAAGTTTATCGTAAAATATAGACAATTAATTTGAATAATAAAATTATTTATTAAAATAACCAGCAATTTAAAAAGTAAACAAATAACATTTATACTACAATATTCATACGCTACAACATTTATACTATAACCTCATTTATATAAGTAGTATAATAATATAAGCTACCAAACTATTATAGATCTCGTGATCAGGAATCAGATGCAAAAATAATCAAGTCAATTAGTTGCATTGATCAAACGTTATAGCATAGTTTATAGCATAGTTTTTCTATGCTATATGAAAATAAAAATAGCTTGACAAGTTTTTAGAAGGTATCTGTATACTGAATTTCAGCTTAATCTGATGATAGGAAGTTCGTTTTTCCAGGGGGTGAAATACCCCCCCTCCTCCTCCACGGAACAAACCCTACGAAATATGTCCATGGACGAAGGGTTAAGAACAACAATAACTATTACATTTTATGGTATTTTATGGCGGCATAAGTCATGCTCCACTGCATTCATTTCCTTATTCATATGTAAAAAGACTCTAATCAAGCAGCAATGAGAGAATAAAAGTCACTAGACTATTGTAGTTAATTGTTGACATTATACCATATGTATATCTGAGGTTTTAGGTTATAATGGTATATATGCGAGATTGTCTCTGACACGACATTAGCAATGACATTGTTAGAGTTGATTTACCAAAAGTTGACTCATAAAAGAACGTATTTTTTCAAGTTATTTTTAAATAAAAAATTTCCAAGCACTATAAAATTTTAATTAATTAATATAATATCTTTATAGCCTATATTTTCTGTTGAACTCTTGATTGGTGTATTGTTAATATTATATCACAGATTTTAAATTATCTGATTAACAGTTATATTTAATAGTAGCTTTCGCTTAAATAGTAGGGTATGATAGATTCATATATGGTTTGTGTATACATACAAATATGCTTCATATAATGTTTTAATAATATACATCGCTTTAAAAACTATTTTGAAGCCATATAGGCTACTGAATTAATTTAAAACTTCTTACATTCTAGCCAGCAATGTACAGCCCTATTTGCCTGAGTTACCGTCTCCTCGTGGCCCTCAACGCTATACTCCTGTCTTCACTACTGACACGATTAGGAGGAAGAGGATTGGTCAACGGCGAATTGAGTCTTCAGTGGGTTCCCGAGAGTCCACTTGATGCGGATGGCAACATCACGGTTGTTCACAGCTGTCCGTTACGGCAGGTTCTCTGCCTGGACATGCTAATCACTCAGACCAATCATCACGGAAGCGACAGTTTGCACCAGCTGCCAAAGTGGTGCCTGCGCTGTTCTAATCTTCAGGCGAATAAGTTGATACACATTACACCCTTCAGGATTCGTTTACCGTTGAGGTTGGTCAGTTGGTTGATTGTAATCTTCTCGAGAAAACATGGAGTTATATTGCTATTTAAATTTATAGTGTGTTACATAGCCTAGTTGCTATATAGACTGTTCTTCATTTAATTTTTTTTTTTAAACTGTTTTGTGAAAAAAATTATTTTTAGAATTCTTGAATTAAAGTAAGTATTTATGTTACATTGCAATTTATTATGTATTTTATTAACTATAGTCTAAGTGTCATTTTGCTATGTTTTATTAAGTGTTATATTTGTATAATATATTCCGACCAAATTTTTAATATTTATAATAATTACCAATTATTTTTTCGGTAATTTTTATTTATAATTATTAACTTCATTATGAATAACTCATACAAGTCAAGTTGCTTACACATTACAATTGGGTCACCGTGGTGTTTCAGCTAGGTGCTCTAAGATGACTCGTCAAATGACATCAGAAAGAAATAGCGCTCTGTTTATTTAAACCCTACTTTCTAAAAAATTATAATTTTTGTTACGCGATACTATTGAAAAATTTAATATAATACTAGTCTCCGCCATATTTTAGTGGAATTGTATAACGTCTTCATAATATATCTTCAAAGGCACCAAAGAAATGTGTAATCACACTTGCTATTTCGTTGTACAGACCTACATTATATGACTTGTAATTGAATTTACCTGATCTACACTTTTAATAGTATAAATGGAACATTCTATTCATTGAAAGTGTTTAAATTGGAGCTTCACACTTGTTAATGTACATATAGATCTACAATAATTCTGGGCGAAAGCGCGTGCGCAAACAACGCGGCGAGGCATTTCAGTATATATCAGTAACAATCAATGAACAATACAATAATTTCATCATTTTTATCTCTTCCTGAGCATATTCTGTATTACTTTTACATGATGAGTTTTTGCGATTTTTTAATAATTTAGAACGCTGACCCCATATTTCGGCCAATTCCCCGCTCCAGGTACCTCTGCCGACCCAACTACAGTATGCGCACGGTACAACTCGTCTCCCAGACCAACCTGCGCCTCTACTTCCTCAGGGAGGAGGGCAACAATAAATCCTCGCATTGCGGGCGCCATTGCTACCAGTATTCCCGGGAGAGGATCTCATATCGATTGACCTTTCCGAATCCCTATCATCGCCGGGATTGCATCAGTTGGTTACCGGATGCCTGTCCCTCTATGTACCACCGGTTGCAGGGTTGGGCCTGGAGGGATACCAGGGATGCCGTTTGTCCCTTGATCGCAGGTACTGGGGAACATGTGCTGTCTGTGTTAATTTTTTAATTAATCGGGCAGATGATATAAAGTTGTATAATTTTTTGTTTAATTTAGCGTTTTCTATTATAAAAATTGGAATTTATAAATTCTCTTGGTTTTTATTACAGTTTTTTATGTTTTCAAAATTCTCACTAAAATTATCTGTATGTGTATCTCTGTATTACTTTTAGTTTGTATATAAATAAAGATAACAACACAGTAACATATGAACCCTTAGTCATTTTACCAATGAATTGATCCATACTATAGTTAGATAGCCTTTGTTTTATTAATACTTTTATTTATTATAGTTTTATTTAATATTTAGTTACATAATTGATGCAATCATTATGTGTTTTGTTCAATCAGTTCTTACCGTTTATCTCACTTTATATAATATTCACATTAAACTTCGGTTTTTTATGTGTAGCTATTTCAATTATTTAATTAGTTTACATCTAATTAAAAAATTCTAGCAGGGAATAGTACGTTCATTGAATGAATTACGTGTAATATGGTGTGGTAATTAAAAGAAATTTATTCACCTATACAATAGAATAAAAAGGAATTGTGGTTGTTCGGTTCTAATTCACTATATTTTGTGACAACGAATTGTAGCGTTTGTTCACGTTTTGAGGTTTCAGTGAATTCAGGTGTGTCCTTATCAGTCCATGAACGAAGATAATATAATAATTTTAGCCTTTGTTTTTTTTAACTTTTCGGCAATTTCAGTGTATTTGACATTTCCTTTGAAATTCTGTTTGGTGTCTCTTCTGTGATCTGTGATTATTTCAAATTAAAATATTTATGTTTAGTTGATCAACATACAATTATTGCACGTGACAGTCTCATTGAAATCATGTGATGTAGTCTCCATCGAGTTTTAGTTTTATTAATTTTCCACACGGATCGTGTGGGTGAATATTATTGTATTCTTTTCAGATATAGTGCAAGTTACGCCTTGGTCTATTACTCTTTCTATTTCATTCATTTAAGATAATATTATATTATACACATTCGATACATGACGGTAAGATGTCATTGGATATCCAGGGTTATTCTTTTTACTGAATCATATCTTGATTAGCGTTGTTCTTTTTAAATTATAATATCGTAATTCGTATACAGACAGTAAAGATAAAACTAAGATTTTTTTAAAAATATTATATAGCAACGTGAGGTCTCTAAATTGTTTCAAATAGTATTTTTATATACTCTTTCATAAAATTGAATAGCAGTATTAATGGCAATTTCTATTGATTTGTACCTCTAAACAATTCCTGTTTGACTTAGATATATTTATATTTTACGTTGCGGTTGTCACATGACCTGCTTCAATTGTCGTTTTATGGAATCTGTACTTCTATACACCTTCAGAATCACAAGAACTGCTGTCGTTCCCACTGGCAGTCACCAACAAAATTGGATTCGTTTTTGAATTATCGCCTCCACAGGGTTCTCCAGACTATGCGCGACATCTTCGAAGAGTTAATCAAATGTAAGTCTACAATAGTTACATACCTGTTTTATATTCGGTCACAGAGTATGATGGTCCTTTATTAGTTCCTATAGTTCCAAAGTATAGATCATATCGTTGAACATCTATGAAATGTATTCGTATAAATTAAATAAATCATTCAAATGACTTGGACCTACTTGGACCATTATATATTTAGGCCTAATTGTGCCTACTTGGTCCTTCATATATGTGATTGTGCCTACTTGGTCCTTCACATATGTAATTGTGCCTACTTGGACCTTCACATATGTAATTGTGCCTACTTTGACCTTTATATGTGTAATTGTGCCTACTTTGACCTTTATATGTGTAATTGTGCCTACTTTGACCTTTATATATGTAATTGTGCCTACTTGATCCTTCACATATGTAATTGTGCCTACTTGAACCTTCACATATGTAATTGTGCCTGCTTTGACCTTTATATATGTAATTGTTCCTACTTGGACCTTCACATATGTAATTGTGCCTACTTTGACCTTTATATATGTAATTGTGCCTACTTTGACCTTTATATATGTAATTGTGCCTACTTGGACCTTCACATATGTAATTGTGCCTACTTTGACCTTTATAATATATGTAATTGTCCCTACTTTGACCTTTATATATGTAATTGTGCCTACTTTGACCTTTATATATGTAATTGTGCCTACTTAAACCTTCACATATGTAATTGGGTCTAACTTGGACCTTCACATATGTAATTGTGCCTACTTGGACCTTCATATATGTGATTGTGCCTACTTGGACCTTCATATGTAATTGGGTCTAACTTGGACCTTCATATATGTGATTGTGCCTACTTGGACCTTCACATATGTAATTGGATCTAACTTGGACCTTCATATGTGTGATTGTGCCTACTTGGACCTTCACATATGTAATTGTGCCTACTTGGACCTTCACATATGTAATTGGGTCTAACTTGGACCTTCATATATGTGATTGTGCCTACTTGGACCTTCATATGTAATTGGGTCTAAAAGTAAATATTGGCGCAGCGCAACTTCTTCCAAATACCGATTTGAACCACACAAATTTATTTGATTAACGAAAATACTTTTTAACACATAGTTTTAAGTAAAAATATATACTTACTTTAATTTTTTGTTGTTTCAGGTAAACATTTTCAAAGTATTATTATGTTTTATACAATTAATATAGAATACATATATATTATTCAGCTATTATTATTACTAACGTATTATTAAATATCAAATAAATAAATAACTCATATAAAAATATGTTTTGGCTTATATAGCAATTGGTCTTTACAGAAATAGCTTCATAAATAATAGTTTATCAGTGTACTGTTGACCGCTCAGATTACATTGTCTCCGGCGAACATAGCCCTTAGCGATTTGACTGATGTGAGAATTGGCTAACGCATAGAAAATGCCTTCTTCTTATTGTTTCATAAAGTTTCTTTTGTTTTCTTAAATAATTTTTTATCTATTCCTGTATAGATGATAATATCTTTCACATAATGAACATATTTTCTTCCAACAATTTGCGTAAAATACTAAATATATTTACTGCAACTTTCAGTCTGAATGTGTGAGAGTACTTGTTCCAGCCGACATCGGTGTAGGAATTGAAATACAATACCTTCTCCGCACTGCCATCGGTAACTACTATCCCCAATTTTTTAAAGACATTTGACTCAAATATCTCCTCCCTAATGATAACAAAAACCTGACCAGGAAGTTTCTTTCTATTAGGATTAACATCTATCCAAATTCCTATTTTATAGAGAAAGTTGTGAACAGATGATAGTGGTGCTTCACTTCTATATGTTTCACTAATACTGTCTTGGTGTCTTCTTTCAGTAAGCATTGAAAATGAAAATGTTTTACTCGAATTAATCAACCAGAAAAGTATTGCTTCAATATATGGTTCTTATTGCAACTGATTCAATCTCATGGGTAATTTAATTATTTTTAAAAAATCCAATGTTTTATTGGGGCTATTTTATGGACATAGATATTTGAGTTTGCTGATGCCTTCACAAAATCCTTCTCAATGCGCGCATCCAGTTGCTAAGATTTCTTTTTTGTTCCACAGCGAGTCCATCGGTAACGACCCTTTTATTTGTATATTGATTTTCAAATTATAAATTCAATGACATATAGTTTAAGGGTTTAATTTTGTGTTCTCTTATTTTTAAGGTATATTATTATGTAACTATTTTTACACTGCATTGCTTAATGAGTAGTCTTGTCATCCACAACCTCCCCCAGATTCACCCTCTCGTTGTGGTTCTACGTGGATGTCGGCTGTCAGCTCCCCTTCTGCTCCCTGCTGCACTTCTTCTCCGCCAACAACGACGCCTTCCACAGCCCCTGCGTCCTACTGACAAAGGACCAGCATCTGCAGGTGCAGGGCCGGTCCCTGGCCGAAGGCCTCGAGTTTGCCGGCATAATGCCGTTCAGTGTCCCACTGAGACGCTGGCTACGCATTGTGCTTCACTGGGATCCCGATAAGGTGGGATGGGGATAAATCAGAACCTGTTGGGTTATTATAAGGCTCATGGTGGCGATGGGGCGATTAAATAATAAACATTTTCAAAGTACACCTTTTAATTAGAGAAACATCTCCTTATTTTGAGTAATTTATTTTGTGTCAACAAATGTCTTGTATGTCGAGAAATTTACTTATATGGAAATCTTTTTTTATGTAAAGCATTGCGGCCGTTTACTATGACAAATAGATTTATGTATGCTTAAGAAATACTTTTCTGGAAATTTAATTTGTTAGTCTCCGACTACCGGTTGTCCTTCAATTAAAAAGCTATTTCTAAGAATAAACAGATATTTCACAAAAAAATCTAAATTAAAAATATACATAGTGGGGTATCTATTAAAACAAACAGTTATTTGTGCAAACTGATAATTCTTTTTGCAAACATAGATTTATCAACTAGAAAGGGTGATCAACTAAAGTCACAAATCTTTACCGCCCCACTTAACCCCTTCCTTCTTGGCTTCATCGGTCCTGTTAACTTATTTATATTTTTAACTCCGTGTGACCCCTTTTAGACTTCGCAGCAATTCTCTCTGCAGCACTATCTCTAATCGCTCCGGTTGTGAGATATATATATTTACATGTTTAATTTAATTAAGCTTTCTATTTTTGCTTTGCTTAATAAACCATTTTTGATAAAAACAATATGAGTAAAAAAAGTGTTATTATCTCGTGAAATTGAAAAGTTTAAAATTTCATTTCTCTACTAAAACATGTAATATGGTATTTTTACCCCCAGCCGCTATACAAGCTAGCGAAATAGCTACTGCAGTTGCATATCTGTAGCTGCTGTCTGAAAATATGTTCAGCCCAATTAAAGATCCGTATTATCAATACATGTATTCAGTATGGTCATAATTAGAAAAACATTTCTGCAATATTTAAATATGTAAAACTTTTGATTGAAACACTTGCATAATCAAACCATTCGAGGATACATTTATTCCGTCGAAGTTTTTTCTTTCGCTCATTACATTTTATTTAATACAGAGTGTGTAAAAAGTATTTGCCCATAAAAATTGTAAAAATAAAACAATAATTAAACATAGTAAATATGTTAACTAATTGTAAAATCAAAATATAAATCGCTCATTATTCAAATTGGTCGTCACTAGCCGACACATAATCAGCAATCCTCTTCGGAAAGTTATTCATGGATCGTTGGTACATTTCAAGTGAAATATATGGAGAATTTATTCTTCAATTTTAAATCTCAATGCATTCCTGTTTTCAAATGCTGGACCAGTTGGATTCTAGCCATTAGTCTTCTAGCCATTAGTCTTCTAGCCATTAGTCTTCTGACCATTAGTCTGCTAGCCATTAGTCTGCTAGTCATTAGTCTGCTAGCCATTAGTCTTCTGACCATTAGTCTGCTAGCCATTAGTCTGCTAGCCATTAGTCTTCATAGTCTTCCGTAACCTATACATGTTTTTTTAACGGCAAAGACATTTGACAAATAAAAAGTATAAACTTCAATTAGTACAGCAATGCATACTCTTATAACCATATTAATTTAAATTGTAATTATAATAATTGAAATTAAAAAATTCAATAATGTGGGCTAACCTTCTAGATTGGTTTGCTATTTTTATAAACTTTTGGAATCACTCCATTTTATATAGTTTGATTTTTTAAATTGGGATATTCCAATTCTACAATCTGAAGCAATTTCACAAACAGTTATATTTATCAACAATTTCCATCAGAGATGCATATTGCCAACAAACTCATTTCTTACTCTGAATAACTTAATGTTTCCATTGTTATTAATCTTTTACAAATGCTTTGGTTCATTTATGTCTTCTAATTTTAATATCTATAATATAACATCAGAGTTATTGGTTTCAGAATATAAATATGTGTTGTTCTTTCAATTTTTAGTACGCTATCTGGCTCATTGACAGTTCGGGAGAATATTTGGCTCAAAGCGACTTCAAGTGAGACGGAAGTTTATATTTAAGTTTATTCTCTTGTTGCATTTATGTTTGTATATATAGAAAACTTCACTTCTGTTAGATTTATAAAAGATTAGACAGTTTAAGAATAGTAAATGATCACATTCCATTCAAAGATATTCACTGTGAAATCATACTTACCATTGACCAATTGAACTAAATTTTGGTACAAAAATGCATTATTAAATTTGTTTTGAAAAACTTCAAGCTTTTTTGCTGGTGACGTCATTATAGGGAAATTTTGATAAAAGTATTAAGAATGAATGTTTAAACTTCAAATTTGACGAAATTATTCTGTACAACTGACGTTAAAAACAATAAGTAAACATATTCTGCTAATGGTCATTGATTTTTGGTCTTTTTGGTGACGTCATAGCGCCGATACTGGAAGAGTCATTGTTACAAAATTAAAATTTTAAACAGATAATTACGAGATAATCTTCAAGTTTCAAGCCGATCTGAGAACCTGTGAAAACATTATATTTTAGTTGACAATATGGATTTTTTGGTATTATATGCTTATTCATTATTTTATTACCATAAAAAATATTTCACAAAAATCTGATTCTGTATTGGTAGTCAGGATGACAATTTATAATTTTGAACATGCTGATTGCTCACTGGTCGACCGATACATATACAGTCTCAGAATGTCTCATTAACCAAATTATGTATGTTTATTACTTCTATAGCAATGCACATTTTGCCTAAATAATTATTGATTTTTTATCGCGAACATTTGATTTTTCAAAATATTATTCTTGAAAAAATTTGATTTATTAGAATTTTTGAAAATCTAGATTTTTTAAGCACGGTCATGTGACCAAGGGGTGTTAGATCAAAAAGTTCTTAACGTCAAAATGCCCACAATAAAATTTCGTTTATTGATTGTAAATTTACCTCTATCTATGAGTCGTATTTGAACTGCTAGGTTATAATATGTCCTTGGGGACCACCACCCCCCCCCACCCCTTCCCTCCAAAGTTCATGAAAGTTTGAACAGAAACAGTTAGTTGCGAAATATCGCATAAATCTGTTTTTGTAATCAAATAAAAAATGTCAAACAAATATTTGTACATGATTTTACTTTATAACAATAGCAATATCCCGGCCGCATTAGTATACACTATACTTTTATACTACTTAACTATATCGCATGTTTTTATATTTACAGTATTGTTTACTATGTCTCTCTTTCTCTCTCTCTCTCCAGACATCCATCTCCAGTCCACTTCAGTGAGACGGAAAATTTAGGAGCTCTTGGTTCCTCGGTGGCTTACAATGGCTTCGAGGGATACATGGGGAGAACGGTGTGGTTCAGGGGACAGCATGTCCACCCAGATGCGGTAATAAAGACGTTCACTTCAGTTTCATTGATACATATAGGAAAATGGTGTAAACTATTATCCAAATACAATATATAAATTAAAGTCGAAACTTTGATAAAAAAATTTCATTAATATTCATAAAACATTTCACATTCAGTGTTGGACATGTTTTGGTATTTTGTGCTGACTTCTCTGTATTTTCAATTTCATCCGTTTTCTCACCCTAACGATCTACCTTATGCTATTCATATAAATTAATAAATCCCCTCAACTCTACAGTGTATAGACTTTCACATGGACCGTGATTACATAATAGTATTAGCAGTATGGAAAATGCTTTCATTTAATAATAGTTTTTAACCAAACCAGTCATTTTTATTGGCTGACAGAGCAATCATTTATTACATTCATCGTCACATTATAAAATGAAATTCTTAATTCTTAATAACTTTTTCCGATCTGTTTACACTGATCATAACTCTTTTTTTTTAAGTTTTGCTTTCAAATCATTTGAGTGCAAATATTTATTTTCTGTACTATATTATGAATAAAATATGAAGTTTTCTAGGTATTTGTTGACAATGAATATTTTGGCAGAAGACTTAAATAGTCAATTTATATAGTAAATAATTGTGACATTATTGTTTTCCACTTTCTATTCGGCGCGTGATTCAGCTTCGACATCCAAAAACGGACGATGCCATGTTTCAATTGAAGTTGGCCAAGTTTAGCCTATCGCCCCGCTGTGCCAAACTGACAGGAGAACTCGCCAATTATGCCCGGCGCTCGCAAGATGTTTACAGCACATTGACAGCTCAAGGTATTAAAAACTGTGGGCATTATTATCATAGTTTTAATTAATTATTCATCACAGATTACTTTTCCTGACGGGTTTTCTATTAATTTAGAAAGATATTATTCATGTTTCTGAGACAAACAGTCATTATAAAATCAATATTATTCAATGTAAACCATTATTTTCCATCCAGTATTCTCGGTTCAGAATTCTAAATGTTGTCGAATTCCAGCGAGCTGCCCTGCTTTGCCGGCAATGTTCCGACCACGGATGTCACTCACCCATCCCAGCTGCAGTCCTCACAAGGCCCCCATCAAGAGAACCGGTCTATACCGGTTTGTGAAGGGGAAACTGTTCGATCAGTTGGACGGTCCATTTGGAGTGGACCTGTCCAGAGAACACCCGCTTATCGCCCGGTTTCTGTACGAGAGAGCGGTTAACAGCATTGAGGTTCGTCCCTTATATAGATATAGACTCTTGTTGTGTTCTATCTTCAGTCTACTCTTGACGAATAAGTGAAGGGGTCGGCATTTCCACCTCCACAGCATAATTGCATAAAAGCTATAAGAGATTAATAAATTGCTGAAACATTAATTAATAAACTGTTTGCATAAAATCAGTTTTTTTATTGATGTTGATTATTGTTTTTTTATTTATTGTTGTTTTATTAATTATTTATTGATTTAACCTCAACTTCAGCAATAAATGATTTTTACCTTGATTTTAATAAATGTTTATAAATGAAAAAAATAATTTCGCATTGCTTTATCTCACAATTTTTAAATAGATATATTATGTGCCAAAAGTGTCTCCATGTTTTCCATTTTTTAATAATCGAATTTAGTGTTTCTGATTAGATATAACTATTATCAGATAGGTATTCTTATTTATTACATAATATTATAACACCTAAAGACAGCAAACATCAACTTGATTCCTATGACTACTCCGAGTTTTTTCCATCTCATCCATTTACAAGATGAAGGGGATCTCCGATATGCGACTAGCCGCCGAGTATCTCCAAGATGCCGTCTGTCTGGAGAGCTCTGATGCCGGATTTGTCCTCTCAATGCTCCACTACTATGGAGTTGGCGGGGTGCCTGTTGACGAGTGGAAGGTATGTATAATCATCTCATTCTGGAAAATATATTATTCGCTTTTACAAACGTGTGTATACTGAATCATTAAATATGTTTATCACTTATTATGGAATCAAAACATAGTGGACCTCTAACGAACCTATCCCTGGCTATGTTCCTTTCTATAATGACAATAAATAATTGCACGGTTTTCATGTTTTCACATGATGTCTAACCATTTCACCCAATTAAAATTACTGTTTTACTCGTGAGTTTTAAGGACGTTTGAGATCTGCTCCTCTTTAACTTTTTATTAAAAACTTACAAGTTACAAAACACATTTGAGCTATTATATACATCATAAACTATACTTATTGTTCTATTGTACAAAATACACACGTGGAAGAGGAAAACTAATTATCTAATTTTACCACGTCATGTATATTTTGCTATTTTGTACAGAACATAATATACACAAAATAGTTTATGCTAATTTACGATAGTTTATGCAAGATTATTCTAGTTTAAGCTAGTTTATGCAAGATTATTGTAGTTTATGCTAGTATATTTCCGTTTATATTAGCTTAGTTAGTTTATGCTAATTTACGCTAGTTTATTCTAGCTTATGCTAGTTTATGCTAGTTTATTTCCGTTTATATTAGCTTATGGTTGTTTATGCTAATTTACGCTAGTTAATGCAATCTTATTCTAGTTTATGTTAGTTTATTCCAGTTTATGCTAGCTTACGATTGTTTATGCTAAGTTATGCTAGATTATTATAGTTTATGCTGGATTATTCTAGTTTATGCTATATTCTAGTTTATGGTAGTTTGTGCTAATTTACACTAGTTTATGCAAGATTATTCTAGATTATGTTAGTTTATGCATATTTAATATTGTTTATGCATATTTAATATTGTTTATGCATATTTATTATTGTATATACATATTTATTATAGTTATTACCTGTTTATTCTAGTTTATGCTAGTTTATGATAGTTACCGCTAGTTTAATTTAGTTTATGATACTGTTCGCTAATTTATGTTAGTGATTTGGCTCCTCTACTCAGTCCAAAACTTAATCCTAATTGTAACTATTCAAAGTTTGATTTTACTATAATTATAAACGCGAACAATACTAACTATATGTTACTAATATATTACACTTATAGTAGTTTTAATTTTTAATAACAAAAAAGGTAAGCAGAATTTATGTTTTTACAGAAATATTTTATTTTAAACTTCTCTAGTTGGCCGTTTTTGCTTAGAACGACATTGCATTAAATCTTTCAATTTTATCTATAATAATTAATAACATGGCCCCTGATTCCGTCCCCCTTTATCCTTGTCATGTGACAGTCGAATGGCCTTCTGCTCCATAACATTCGCCAACATCACCGACTGAGTTTGATCGCGATGGGCAACAAACACAACTTGGGATTGGATGGAACTCCACTCAGTGCTGAGCATGCTTATGGTCAGTTGGCCGGGACTGGGAAATAAGTCGGTCCTGCTTAATGAATGTGGGAGGGTAAAGAAGGCTCACAGTTGATTAAAATGTAGAATTTTGGTTTTCAAAATGGCGTCGCGAATTTAACTATATTAGGCTACCGCTTTCTTATCCTCCAATTAACCTAGGCTAGCCTTCCTTATCCTCCAATGTTATCCCTCCAAGTAGAATACCTAACTATACTGCTTTAATTGTTATTGTACAATATATTTAATGAATGACATATCCTATATACTCAAACCATGTCTCTGTCGATTCTGTCGAAAGTGTCTGGAGACGCGACACTTTGAGTTATGATGTCAATTTTTGATCCAAAGAAAACAGAGGATCTCTTAATTGATCTCTGCATATTTGATAATTAATATTTGTCATTCAAACGTGGTGTGAATAATACCAAATATTAGTTGCAAAACTGTATTAAATTATTTGACTAAAATTATATTGTCCTAAATCCATTTTAATAACAGTTATTAGAAAATAATTTCAATTACTTAAACCAAATAAAATGAGAGGAAATATTCAAAAAATATATTGTATTGACTGATGAAGTTACATGCGTATAGGTCTATGGAGAAAATCTGGATATGTTTAAAACAAAAAACGTTGTGTATAATAAATATAATGTAGTGTTATTTAATATGTATTCGGAAATATGAAGTGTATAGTTCACACAATTCTGAAATTCTTAATGAAAAGTGCTGAATATTCGATTATTTATAATCTGTTGCTGATAGTGATACTAGAATTATTAATATTATTATTATTATTGTTAATTTTAGTGTTACTGTTTGCGGATAATGATTAATACAGGGTTAAGGGGTACATTATTCAAATTACAGGAAATATTACATTAATTATAAAATAAAACAATTTAAATGTTAGATTTTTCTAAATTGTTGCATACTATATAATAATAAATAAACTGTTATTTATGTTTCTTTTATAAATATACATTTGATAATATAAATTTCTAGATTATTATCGATAACGATGTAATTCATAAATGGACGATATTCTCTCCCAATTAGCCTACTACAAGACGGCCGCTGAATTCACCAGATCAGACTCAGATGATCATAGTGACTCCGATGTAGGTTGTATTTCACTTTTATATTTTAATTAATTGTGTCAGTTTCATTGTGTAATTTTCTTAACACTATTTGTTGGCATAAATTAGTGCAATTCTGAAATTGTGCTCAGATTTGGCATATTTTTGGTTAAATTGTTTTACATAATTTTATTGGGGGGGGGGGGGTGATATTTGTACAATCATGATATATGAACCTTAGTTTTAACCTGGAAATGTGATACATGGTACACGGGTAATTTTCGCAGCGGGTGTGTTTTGATTAGTCGATATTGATTAATTAATTAAAGGTTATCAATTACACGTTTTCTTTTTTGTTACCTATTTTCATGAAATATTTACATATCGGGATAGTTTCAGAAAAATATGAATAAATTTAATTGAATAAAAAACACTTCCTGTCAAATATTGACCACTATTCAGTAATATTAAATCAAGAAATATGTAATTAACCATTATATAAAAAAAGTATATTTTGTGTTTATTATATTATAATATTGTCTTCGATTTTTTGTGTAAAATTTTTAAAATGATTATTATTTGATTAATTAAATTTCAAGAAATCGATCAAATGATTTTTAAAAAGTTTCAAAATGGTTTAATTTAGCAATTATATATTAAAAAGATAAGCTAACATTATTTTTCTTTGTGGGCTTGTACGCTTGTGTTGGTACCCTAGTTCATATGGCCGGTAGAGCATCACCTTGTACCGTCAGCTCGTGGGCGAGCTCTGGTTACCACATCTTTCGTCAGTGATCTCCATTCTTCCCTGTCTTGAGCACTATGTGTGAGCCTTGTTTGGGACTTTCCTGCTGCCTCCGTTAGCTCATC
>JAUZND010030126.1:0-23129 GCA_034780555.1 Coelogynopora nodosa
GTCAAACGGCTTTTAAACCAACTGAACTGAACTGAAACCAACTGAACTGAAACCCAACTGAAACCGATTGTGAACTGGCCTATTGTATATTGAATATTGAAGCAAACAATATAAGATAACTAATTAAAATGACTTACTATTAAAATTTAGTCATTAACATGGTGACTGGTTAGAAAATAAATCATTTAATTATTGTTGCGTTCGAATCTTTTCCCAACTTTAATTTTGAACGTTACGTTGCGACCCGCACGGTATTTGAATAGCAACATTAATGCTATTCAACTTTTCCCTCGAATTACGTCGCGTTGTGTTTAGTCAATGTGGGTCAAACTATGTATGTTGTGCTTTGCTCTTTAACATTATTTATAAGTGGGTAAATGATGTAAAATAATTTAATTTAGTCATCTATCATATTTAATTTAAGACGATTAAGTGTCGCTAATTGACGTATTTATACTCAATGAGAAACTTTTCAAATTGTTGATGCATTAAAAGAAATAATCGATGGTAAATATATTTATGTAAAGTGCACGAATTAAATTTATTCGGCGACATGTATTCATTAAAAAAAGCAGAAAATTACTAAAACCAACCTTAAAGGAGAAATAATATATTGTAATAATAATAATAAAAGTATATTTAATTTATAAAGTAGAAAATAAGAATCGCGGTATATAGCAACTTATGCAACAAATAACCAATAGACAAAAATGTTAAGTCATTTTCAAACACGAAAAGCTTAACTTCCAAATTTGCTTACTCAAAAGCATTCACTGAAATATAGGAATATAGGGAAGACATAAACTGTTAGATGGTATTTTTGTTACTTTTATTTCATTCGTTTGTTTTTATTCTTCTCGCTTGGCATAGCCTACTTTCAGATCAGAGTTATTGTCTAAATTAATTTTTTCTGTTTGTGTCACCCCAATTAATTGACAAATTCACTTTACGTGCAAAGTTAGAAAATATATAATTTAATGATTTATTTGTCATAATCTCCAAGAGAAATTTCATACTCTGTATTATAGATTTAAAAACAAAATTTACATCATTTTAAACTTTTTAAACTTTGGTTTTGCTTTTATACATATTTTTAATGGAATAATATATAACATAATCATTAGAAAAATATCCCTTTTGTTACTGATATAATATACCGAAATATTATTAATAATAATTACTTTTTTCTGATATCACCAAAGTATAATATTTATATTTGACGATATAGTAATGCTATCAATGGAGAAAGTTAAACAAGCAGTCCTCCTACAAATAGAAAGTATTCGAAGTTAGCTAAAAACTGATGATTGTTATAACGAGTAATTCAAATTTTTTAAATATTGATTTCTTTATTTTTTCAATTAATCTTTTATTTCGACATAATTGTAGATGTTAATAAAATCAAAATTTTGGTATAGTACGATATTTCGTCTTTTAGAGAATTTATTGATTGGATGAATAGCCTATACAAACCAGAAATCATATTTAGGAAATACCAATATCTTAACTAATTTTAACATCGATAGAATTTTTTTTGAGATATCAAATTTGTGTCTGCATGATATTTCAGTGTTACTTATTTTGTAAGAAAATATAAATATAAGAAATATATATCGCACCATAATAAACTACTTTAATAATAACTACATATTAAAATTATGAGAAAATTGAAATTCCATTCCTAACACATAATAACAGAGAAATTGAATATAAAAATATGTTGTTTTTCGGTGTATTAAATTAAAAAAATATATAATTATAAACTCTAGTTTATGTCCGTCGTGACTGGTGTGTAATTATATATGTATATTGTATGTATATTTATATTTATATACATATATAAATATAAATAACTCAGTTATTTTACAATTATTTCAAAATTATATATACTTGTAAAAGAACATGGGCAAGCAAGTAGGAATAATTAAGCATACCATATTTAGTTATTATGCAATTTAAAATAATGATTATTACTGTAAAAACAATAAATTGTTTAAGAAATACATTTTTCATGTACTTTAATGTTTATTTTTGCTTATTCAAGTAAAAGACAATATCACTATCAATTTGTTGTATAATCATTAATAAAAAGAATGCAATCTTAAATATTATTCCAATATTGTGAGTTATAGGTACGAACATGTATGAACATGAGACAGACGCGCACCTAGAAAACATTTTCGTATCAGACACTATATCTACTTTGTAATTAGTATTTTGCTTCAAACAAGTAAATACCGCAACATGTAATTTATCAGTTTTTGACATAATACACCAGTAATAATGCACAAATATATTTATGTTTTAGTTTACTTATTCAAATGTACCCTTTTTAAAAAATTGTCAGACTAATTTTTAAACAATACCAAGGCTCTTGTATTCTCAGCTTACATATGATTGATGCCCAAAATGGTCATTGTATATCGCCGGGCAAAGATGAGTCCTCCTCCAAAGAGACCCACACCGACCAGGGCCAAGATGAGCCCCATGAGCGAGGCCAGTGGAGAACCACGGAGGCATCGAACACAGACGTTATCTAATTATCAACAGATAAATTAAAGGTGAAGATACACTATGTTTTAACCAACTATTTGACTAGATTGGCATACTTCGACTCCATAGCGGTAAATGATTGTCATGTAAGTGCAGTCTCAAATAAAATACTAGAAACCAACACACAGTACTTGAAAGGCGTGATACAAATCCTACTGCATCATTAATTAAGTTAATAAAAGTATCAAGAATAATCGGTCAATTTTATTGATTTGACTCTATATATATTAAATCTGCCGTCAAGTTTATATAAAAACTATTTCGACATCTTATGCCAGAAAATAAAATAAATGGTAGAATTTACGATTGAAAGTGAAGTACGTTAAAATTAATGTTAGTTATATTCAATGTTAAGAAAAAAATTTATTATCAATTTGAAATGCATTTTAAATTAGCAAAAATCTACTATTTAATATTTTTCTAAAGTTGAACATTTTATAATGAGTGGATACGTGTTATTTCTAAATATCTTTTTCAGTTTCATTTCAATTATAGATAGCTTACTTCAGACTTTTGGGATCAATAAGTTCTAGAATTGGTAAAATAGACATGAATGAAACTGTTCACACCGTTTTTATCCCCTATAACCACATGACACTAGATGAAGCATACACACCTATACGTGTACCTCATGGAATTCTTAACTAGGATACAATTTTATAGCTGAAGTCAATTACTTCTAAAATAGAATAACATATTTAATATGAGAAAAAGCCGGTAAGTTGTAGAATTTGCCTATTTATTTGCTAATATTTGCAAAGCTTAATTTTTATTTAATATTTTATAGAATATGATGCTACAGAGGGACTATAACAATATCTTAAAACAAACTGCACTTCAAATCAGATTACAATTAAGGCACCAACAGAAAATATATAAACATTAAAAAATCAAACAAATGCAAGCATTAAAATCAAATTACCTAATTGAAAGATATATAAAATATAATTTTCATACACTCTGTTGATTCACATATAGTACATGCTCAATATGTTTTTTTTTAAATTGATGTAACATTAATAAAACCTAAACTCATCATTATAACATACGTATTGTGAATGGAATTCGAATTGTTCAAACTTCTTTATTTTTTCCATTATAATAACAAAACAAAAAATTATATTGACTATAGTTATGTTTGTACAGCCCGCACTAACTAAATAACCTCTTCGAATATAGCCGTCTTAACTATAATGCTGTAAATTATTCATTAATACTTATTTTCAAATAA
Source organism: Coelogynopora nodosa (assembly GCA_034780555.1). NCBI lineage: Eukaryota > Metazoa > Platyhelminthes > Proseriata > Coelogynoporidae > Coelogynopora > Coelogynopora nodosa. The sequence goes on from JAUZND010030126.1 coordinate 3,785, forward strand.
AACCTTAGCCAAACTTTCCAAATGAATGGTAAAAGTGACATATCCTCTCTAATAAATGAATTAAGCTAAAAAAGATAATATTGCACCATAAGATGATAAATATTCTACAAAAAATAATAAGTTCATTCGGTTTAGATGATGTTCTTCTATGACGTTCTACTGATGTTGCTGTCTAAAAGAATTTAAATAATGACGTATATTTGCATCTAAAACATACATTAAACCCTCTATAGTCAATTGTACCTTTTATTAATACAATGTTTCATTTTCAGTTGATTCACGCCTTATTAATATATAATCAAAGATGAATTCTCATTGTCATCATTTTATATGCTCTAGTTTGAATTTTTTAGCCTTTACTACATAGAGAGAATTTTTGCTCCTATAATATATAATGTGTTAGGAGTTAGGAATATTTAATTTAAAATGCATCGAGAATATTATGCAAATATTGCTAAACAGTAAATATAAAATATGGGTGTAACAATAACAAGTCTCCATAGTTGAATTATAAACTAAATGGAATGGAATTTAATTAAATTTATTTTAATCAAATGGTTGAAGAAAATTATATTAGAATTTATGAAGTATAACAGGAAAAATAACCGTAACAGTTTAAAAAAATGAAATAAAATAGAACGAATAATAATAATTTTAAAACAGTTTTATATTGATTGACATTTTAGGAAATTAATTCCTTTTGTTGATACACAAATAATTTAATTTACAAAATAAATATGAACAACTAAAAATTATTTCAAAATTACTTTTCAAATTATAAAAGAAATATTGATATATTGGAAAATTGATTATAATAAATTACATTTAACTGGGATCAATAATAACAAATAGTTTAGAATGTGAATTAAAAGTTTCTATAAAGATAATTTAGTTCACTCATTTTTAAGTTAAGACCAGTTGGTGATAAAGTTTTATATATTAAAATAAAAACTGTTCATTTTCTTTCCGTGATAATTTGTTTTTAAAACTTCCATTTTCTAAAAATGTATACCTCCAATTCTTGTTCTACAATATGTTCAGATTGTCCAAAATGAATGAGAACTCCGTTATCATGTAAGTAAGCCTTATAATCTAATTTTTAGCGCTTTTTAAATTTTTATAATTTAATTTTATTGGAAGACATAAAAACCTATTTTTAGAACCACAAATACTTTTTTCAATAGACTACCTAATTAAAAAGAAAATTTTATGCACTCGGCAACTACTACTAAATAGCCAACAAAGTAGATCAATGCGGCATGAAATATTGTAAATATTGAAATCAACTAATAGAAAAGGTAAAAATACACCATCAATGAAATAAGGCATACAACAGTAAAAGGAAATATAATTGTCGTTCAAAAATGTTATTTATGAATTACAATGTAAATAATGCAATTTGTGCTACATTTAAGAAACATGTTAGAGAAAAGATGAGACACGTATTTTATATTCGAGATTAGCAGTCGAGGCTCTGATCGATAATTGATAGCGCGAGTTTTGTTCTATAATGTATTTAAATTGAATTAAATTAGCTGTTGAATTTTCAGTTTAGAAAGCAGTATACTGAAAATATCAGTTAATTCATAATGTGAATTGATTTATTGAAATGTTAGGCATCAATTTGTAATTAGTCATCCTAGAATCATATTTATTCATTTATCATACTGAGAATAAATGTGATCATCCGCATAAAACAATAGAAAATGTGGACAGACATAAATCGACAGAAATTGACAGAAAACCGACATCGAGATATAATTTAAAAATAGTAAACATTTTTGATGTAGATACAAAAAGGTAAGGAGCCTATGCTTATAATTATTAATATTCAAAAGGAATTTAAATAATACTAAAGGAAAAGCTCAAAGTAAAATCTTACCTGCATTGAAGCCAACTTTCTGATAACGTTTATTAAAAAATGAAAACAATAGGCATCGCATAATCATCCAACTATGTGTTATCTCATCCCCTCTATTACATATTGCATCACAACTGTTGAGTTACACAATAAAAATGCACTTTAGGTTTTGTCACTATTTCAGTCTATAAACATGTTTTGATAGTCCAATAGATTTACAAGTTTAGATTGAAGCAGTAATCAGCATGAAAATTGAAATACAACATGTATGAAAATATATGTATTTTGAAGGATTACATATTACACACCGTCCTCACACACTCAGATTAAAGGAATTCTGCCAACTCACTATATCATTATATATATATATACACACATTTGGTGACGTATGCTATAGAGGAAAGTATTTATTATATTGACTACGACTACACCTGAGTTTGGGAGTTAGCATTACGTGAAATTCATTGTTTGTCTTTGCTCAGCTTCCCAACAGAGAGACATATACTTCCATGCTTGGAAGGAAGCCCACAATTTCCTACCATTGTTTTCCATTCAACAGTAGTTTCTCCTTCTTTTTAGCCAGACTCTATTTGATATTCTACAAATCCGTCTTGTTTGTATGTAACCTAAAATGACTAGGTATTGAAAAGAGACTGTTCCTCGACATGGATTATATATGTGTATTTAATTTTTTTTGTGTCTGCCTCTATCTTTCTCTCTCATACCAATTCCATTCACGCAGCCACTCTACCAAATATCACTTTCATGAAATAGTTTGATATAATACTATATAAAATAATATAATTTGCTGATAGAAAACTACTGTTGCAGCAATAAAAATAATTAAATACTTCAGCTTTTACATATATATATATATACACACTTTTATGCATGCGGTATAAGAATTTATAAAAGAATTTCAGAAATATAATTACTCTATTATCTTTACGTAATATACAATGTACAATATGGTACAGTATGTCAAAATTAAACGTTTGGCAATTAAAGAAACGGTTCAGTTAGTTATTTAGTTATACAATATAATATTATTAAATTAACCAAAATTATAACATTAAATTTGGTGTTGTTTTCATTTGAAAATTGGTCGATAATCCACTCCGATAATCCACTTCGATAAAAATGAATAGGAAATAAATTGTGAATAAATGTATTTTCCGATACGTGCAGTTACTACAATGAATACAGAGAGACGACTGCAATTATAATATAGCAGTACTTTAGTATTCCGATGGTGTTTACCATTATAATGTTTATCGCTAAATATATCGTTAAAATATATATAATGTAAATAATTTCCTGTTAATTATTTTTGAAAATATTTCTAAACATTTAGAAATGTATTAATAATTGTTATTTAAAATATTAATATATGTAAACATGCACGTTTTTTTGTAATTAAACAATACTTTTTGAACATTCAGAAATGTATTAATAAAGCTATATTTTTATACTTGTTTAACAAGTAGGTTTTATTAGTATTATCAGCAAATTTTTATAATGCTTATCATTCATTTTAATGGTCCTATTATTTCATTTTAATCAGGAACAATAATTACATATTTAAATATTAATATTTTTCATTATTAGATTTTACTTTTATTTAAATTGTACATGTATAAATAAAATATATGGTTTCTAAAAACTAGAATGTATCCTTTTGTGTAAATATAATATGTAGATTCGATCTGTACTTGGAAAGCAAAATTATAATACTCGAGTAACCACATTTGTGTATATTGGGTGCTATTCGCAAAGGAAAGCAAATAGGGTTTACAGACATATTTATATATATATTACAAGTTGTCCTTATATTACCAATTTAGTAATTTTTTTATTACTGAAATATGTAGCAAATATCGATTTTCATTAGGAATCTAGATTTTGATTTGATTTTGATTTCTATGCTGTTACCGTCCGAGAGTTCTTTGTTTATCAGTTATCTTGTCAATAGATTGGGTGATGGGCGTATAGTACAATGGCCCCCAAGGTCACCAAATTTAACTCTCGTTTATTATTTATTGTGGGGTTATTTTAAATTATATGATTACAACACACGATCACGAACAACTGTCGAATTAGGGTTGTGACTTCAATTAAGGTCAGTAATGAAACAAGTAGCTAAGATAAACAAACAAATAAATATAAAAAATAAACAAACAAATATTTATTTAAATTTCATAAAATTTATTGTTAAATAATTAATCATCGGCGTACACAAGGCGGGGTCGTTGGGTGCGGACGACCACCCATTTTTTTTCTTCTGAGGATGCACTTTTTGAAAGTGATGTTATAACAAAGTGAAGCTTTTGATAACTATTCAGCATCACCAACATGTAGTAGCTACTTTGCATCCATTATTTTTATCTATGACTGTTATTTATATTTGTGAGAAATATGGTGATTCCTTCAGATTTTTTTATTTTTTATCAATAGTTTGTTTAGCTTACGTGTTTTACTTATATGGAATTAATTATCATGGTACAGGGTATTCGAAAAGTCTCTGAGCAGTAACTAAAAATAAATAAAATATTGTAGTTTGCATTTGTTTAGGTTTGTTATTTTCACTGCACGGCGACTTTCCGAACACCCTATATAAAAACATTCTGCTGAAACTAACAAAATTCCAAAAAAATGTCCAACCACACCTTTCAAAATCCTGTGTGTGCCCCTGAATTTAATATCCCCTAATTATAAAATGCTAAATTAATACGATAATACTAAAAAAAAAATTAAAAAATTAGTATTAGTTGTAATTCATCTCATTTGTATAATTAAACATCATTTCAAATGAGTACGTATATCGACCATTTTTATCGACCTTTAAAATTCCGTTTCATTTGTTTTTTTTAGTAATTTGAAAATTTTAATTCCTTCAAATTTATCTTGTTTGTTTATCTTAGCTACTTTTGCAATGACGATCTAAAAAATAAGTTAAATTTCCTTCAGTTTCACTCTAGATTTAAGTCACAATTTCGAATTAGAGGACACAAAATAACTTAAAGAAATGACCAAAATTCGACAAATATGTGCATAAACGTAAACATAAACATAAATTTAAACGTAAGTGATCAAATTACAATTGCAATTCCAGTATTCTAACTTTTATTGTTGGGGTGACCTCTCAGGGAAGAGACAAAAGTAAATGCATTAAAAGATATGATATAAGATGTATATAAAAGAAATAAAAGGCTCCTGGTTTGTTTATTTAAATATTTTAAAAAAACGTGTGAAACCGATTTTTGAGTAAATGTGAGAATACAAATGCATAGCGGTTTGTGTCTGTCATACCGTTTTTAAATGACATAACATATGACTGAGTGAAAAATGTTGCATTATGTTAACAATTACGCTTTATGAACAATATATTTCGTAATATACATTATATAGTATATGTAATAATTTATTTGTGATGTTCATATTTATTTGCAGACATATTATAATTATTTTGATATTTCTTGTTGAATTATTTTTCTGCGTAACATATAGAGTAGGTTTATTAGAAGCGTAAATAGGTCATATTTACAGTGTTAACTACAGTGACATATACACATATGCAAAAAGAAGTATAGTGTTTTTAAAGAGCAAAAATTTCCCATTATTTTGCATATTACATGTTTTGAGACATTTGAAAGTTATAATACATACACGGATGCCCTGAAATGGCTGTGAAATCTGCATACGAAAAGGATTTTTATTATAGCAAACATAATTTAATTTCATCATGGTGCTTTTCATTAATATGCAGATGATACACCATTTTTTTCTTCAGTAGAACTTAGCAATAACAATCACGGTCTGAACAATCTTGAAACCTGCACTCACACTGTTAAACACTGGTCACCCTCAATAGTATCAATAGTATGCTTCTCAACCCTGATAAAATGATAAATAAGAAGCACTGTTAGTCAAAGATCGTATTCAGGCTGCTTGCTTCTTTGACGATAGAGTTGGTTTACACGTTGTGGGGACATTTATACCTTTTGCAAAGACGCCCAAGAAGTAACGCTCTATCGAAAACTCACACTTAAACCCCATGTCCAGAATGTAGACGCCCAAGAGCATAGAAGTAACGCTCTATCGAAAACTCACACTTAAACCCCATGTCCAGAATGTTGTGAAAACATGCTACTTTCATATTCGTGCATTGTTTTACATATGACCCCTAATCAGTAAAAAAAAGTTGATAACACTAAAGCCTTTAGTATTATTAGTTCCTGGCTAGAAGAATATTGAATTTTTTTCTTTATGTAACACTACATCTGCCAACATTTATTCAAAACTCTATGACCCTAGTATAGTGGGTGTCATCAAATACACCGACAATATCACGCCTATTCCTTAGCACGTGGGATAGTAACCAGTGGAAAAGCGTATATAATTGTGGTCGCATGCAGTCATCACATTCAAGACATTGAAGACAAAACACTACCACTGTATGTATCTCTTAAATATCATTAAATAGAATAGGCTTGGTCTGTACGTCAATTACAATACTAAAACAAAAAGCGACTTACCATGCAGAGCATGCTAAGAAGAGATAAAAGTCAACGCACTACGGGCACTACGGGTGAGGAACAAGCGACCCGAAGATATTAGAATTAATTCATGGCTTTTTTTAATTTACGATTTTCACTTTTATTAATTTGAACGGGTTGCTCATTGTTTTCTTATGATTTTAGTTTTGTTATTTAATAAATCTTTTATTTTATTGGTTACTTATATTAACTCTCAGTACACCTCTGTATAAGTTATATGTGACATATTAAAATATATATACAAATACAATATTCAATTCATAGCAACCATTGCATCATATGTAACGAAGTCACATAATCGACTAAATAAAATATGAGTAACAATGACAGAGAGGTCTTTACTCATTGCCGACTAGCAAAACATGAGCTTTAAACAACGAATATTCTGTCGCCTTTTCGAAGGTTCAAAGTTTGTTCTATCGCATTCTGTCAAGCTAGTCTATAACCGTGATTGAATATAAACAAATTGATCCTAGAGAAATCTCGAATCAATTCGGGACCTTGAAATTCGGATTCCGATTCTATATTTTTACATAGAAATTACCTTGATTTATTTAAATTTGAACAAGACAACAATTTGTGTATTTTGGCCTCGGTTTCTATTTCAAAGGGATGTAGAGAGAGTTTCAGTTTTGGTTTTGAGAGAGGGAGTTTCAATTTCGATTTTGAGGGGAGAGTTTTGAATTTGTTTTCGAAGAGGGGGAGGTGAAGTAGAGCGCGCCCTTCCATACTACAGAATATTTAAATATATATTTTTAATATTAAATGTTCTATTGTCATAATTTTTCCACTTATTCTATGATAATGTTTTATAAACAAAAAATAATTTATTTAAAATTTAAAATATTTGTATTTTCACTAAGCATATACATATTAACTTACATATCAAATTTTGAATTATTAAAAAATATATACATAAAAAAAATATAATAATGCAATATTTTCTCACCATCATAATAATATTCCTCCATTTTACTAACACGAAATGAATATTATTATTTGTATTTTAACAATTATGTTGAGATAAGTTAACACCACAGATAATGATTTGATCTGAATGAATTGTGAAATTATTCAGAAGCATTTTTCATTGAGTTATTTTAATAAACTATATTCTTCATTATTAATACAACAAGGAATGCTAAACGATTCTAACAGTCAGAATGAATGTGAAACGTCATTCAATAAAACTGATTGGGACAGAAACACGTTCCAAATATAAATGAGTGAATGAATGCACATTCCCATACATGTATGTATATATATCCACATCAGTAGACCCATAACCGCAGTTCTAGGTTGACGCATATTATGATAGGTATGCTACATGGCAATATTGCAACAGCTAGATAAGCAAAACGTGAAGTATTTGCATTATGTGTGTTCTGTTATATAGTGCTAACCTTGAATTAGGAAACACACCAGTATGAACGAAAAAACTGCCTTACGTACAATTACAATAAACATGTAACGCTGTATATCTGTATATTTCTGCATATTTCTATAAATAATGTGCAAGCTAAATTATATACGGCACTTATGTTTAACCTGTATATAATATAATTTGTCTAAACTTAATATGCACTCGACAAAACGTTTTAATTGAAATCAAAGACGACTGAAACATAAAGATTTTTTAAATTTCAATGATACTTGTAGAATCAAATAATTGATTTTTATACAATTGTATAGACACATACACTGAAATTATATTTATCAATTTATATTTCCATTTGCATCAAATATTTCCTAAATTCGATTGACTTCGTAATTTAAATGAGCTATCCTCTTGTTTTAGTCGTTCTTGGTAGAAACATAAATTACATATAGCTAGCCTATACAAACTGATAACTGCATTAAATTATTACCTAATTAATTAACATAATTGACTGTCTTATGTCTTAATATGTCCACATATGCAGACACACTAATCCACTAAACAAGAGTCGCGCTAATATCTCTGACAGGCCGCTGCAATATGTTTGCTAGACGATATTTATTACTTTTACATTGAAATTTCAATTTGCTTTGGATTAAGACAGTTAGGGCCGAATTCCAAAAAGCTGGTTAGCGCTAAATTAAGATTAAATATGATATTTAACTAGAGTTGGTATTCTCAAAGTGTATAGTTAAATTTTATGGACGATTAAAGTTAAACAACGGTTAAATATCGGTATTTCCAAACGTTGGTTAGCCTAATCAACTAATCAACTATTTAATATTGACATATTTATCATAGATTTTAATTCTACTTCATAGCAGTGTTAACTTTAGTATATATGCACGTAATAGCATTGTGGAAAACAGATTATAATTTATAGAATATATGTGCATGTTTTAAGTATGCAATACTTACATGGATGCCAATGTGTGGATGGATCGATATATATGAATAATATTTCGTTTAATAAATTGTAAGTATAAATATGTACGCATAGATATACATATACTTGTTTTTTATGCTCTAAAATTAAACGTACTAGGGAATTCCCAAAAAAAAAATTGAATATTCTAAGTAAGTAGTAATTATACCTCTATGATTCCATTAGTTATAGATTAAATCGGCAGTTAACTAACCATGGTTTAACTAACCAAATATTAATTAATCTAAGATTTGCTAATTAATAGTTAGTTAAACCATGGTCAACTTGCTTTTGGGAATATGGATTTTTACCTTAGATTAGCTAACCATTGATTAAGCCCTAAAATTAGATTCGTTTAACCAGCATTTCGGAAGTGGGCTCTTAACTAATGATTGCATTATTATATTTAATAAGTAGGCTACAAGGCTTATTAATCAAAATATTTATGAATTGACTTTAACTTGAATTATAGCAATTATGAACATAAGTTTCTACATTTTATTATATGATGTTAAAATGTATTCCTTTATTAAACAAATTACATATACATCTGATTTATAACATTATACAATATATTTAAACATATTAGATTTTTATTATATGAATGCGAAACACGAGTTGATTTGATTTATTTAACTCATAAATTTGAATCAGTTATTAAAATTTATGAGTTAATTAGTTAATGAGTTAATGAGTTTATTAATTTTGTGCACTTCACAAATTTTATTCATATATGCATTAAATTTTAATTTTTGAAATGCACAAAATTAATTGATCTATATACTGACACATAAGGAACGGTAAAAAAACAACTAACCCTCCAGCGCGAAATTACGGAGCAAAACCAAATAACAATTGAATTAAATATCCTTCAAATCTTATTAGTGTTCAAAAAAGTTATGTTTGTTAAATATCAAAACGTAAATTTACAAAAATTTGGCAAGTATATAGTATGATCTTTTATAAACTATCATCCAATGCTTTCAACAATGAAAAAGTTCAGTTTAAAGTTTACTGAAAATTGTAGAATATTAATTTTAATTTGCCATTACGGTTTGGTTCATTATTTATTAACTAGAGACCTGTCGTCGCTCCACAAACAGAAATTTATTTTGATATTCTATGTTTTTTACGTAATCCATAAAGTTTGGGATGTAATAGCACCTATAATGATAACCGATGAATAGTAGCGGAATCAAAGATATAATATAATATAGTATAAATTAGCCGATAAATATGGTCTTAATTAATGTTTTCTTATTTGGTGGTCGAAATTAATTACCCAAAATAATCTAATGAGGACCATATTATGTGTTTAATCGTATATGTTTAATAGTATCGTATAGTGATTCATGATTTCTGATTTTTTTGGATATCTTTTATCGTGTTTATTAATTAGTTATACTATCAACTTAATAACTTTTTAAAAATAGAAAATGATTAAATAAAGTTCGACCTTAAAAAATAAAAATAACATGAAACTAATGTGTTTGTATTTTAGATTTTATATACATCATTTATCAATAATAAAATAACACGGTCAACTTAACTATAATCTGAATATTTTGAAAACACAAATCGTAAATTTGAACTGGTCAAAAAGTCCAGATATATTTATATTTTCTACTGAATAAAAGATTGTTCAACGTTTGTAAATAACTTGGTGAACATAGAAAATTAAGTTAAAAAGTTTCGACAACTAACTATTGGTCTCGTCATTAAAAGCTGTACTTTTCAAAATGGTTTCAATTAAATTTTATATTACAGTTTTCAAATTCATATTTCATATAATATTTTGGGAATTGGAATAATTTCAAATTAACGTTATTTAAAAGATATTAGTGAATTACCAATTTAAATGAATGGTTTGATCAGAGAAAATATATACATTACTTTATTTTAAAAATGTTAAATATCATTTATTTTAAATCAGTAGTAATCATAGCTTTAAAATTCGAAAATTTTAAGGTTTTTTAGACATTTTGTTTTGTTTACATCAACACAATGTGAAAGAAAAACTACAAATTTAAAGTGGATCTAAAGTAATGGATAATATTAATGAATATGAATTTTGAGTTCAACAACGCATTGTTATTAGTTTATCGTAAACTATAACAGTCCAAAAATGTATTCAAACTATGACAAAAATGTCCATACAGTAAACAATAAAAATTTAATTTTCGTAAAACATATTAAAATCAGCACAGCATTTTACTCATAACAATAACACATACAAATAACAATTAGATTTTATGATTAAAGTGGAGTGACAATTCGCAGACACATCGTTATTATATGGGATATTATTATATTTAGTTCAAGAAGAGTATTAATAGTACTTGTGAAGGGAGGCCAGTTGGATCTCAAATCAACCAGTGACTTTGAGACCAAAATTGAAAAATGCTTAAAATGACAATGGAATTACTCCATAGATTTTTTTCCTTATCTATATTGCATTAAGATAGTTATAAGCCTGGAAGGTGTTCACGTATATCAATTGACATAAAGAAGGTATCATCATCTTTAAAGGTTAGCATGCAGAGAGTCAAATCTTTGTTGTTTGGAAGAATTGTATATTAAGTTAGAAACTGGAATACAGTTTCTAACTGTATTCTATCAGATTCTAACAGATACTATCGCATTTTAATTATTTTATTATAAACAATTAACTAAAATAATAAATAAAGTGTGCATGACAGATGGGCAACATGCGAAACAATTAAGGTAGAACATTGGTGTAATAAATGAATATGGAGCTGACAACTTCTAAATGGAATTACAACATTTTCCACTGCTGTATAAACCATATTTTGAAATGTTGTGCTATGACGTGCATGATGCCATATTCTATGTTGCTTTTAAAATGTTTATACTTTATAAATTAAATGTATTTAACGACAATCCCTTAGTGTGATACGTGGACAATTGCCCTCATCCAAAATGAAATGTTGATGTTTCAAAGTATTATTTCACTATTAGTGCTGCAAATTAAATACGTAAGTCTTCAACTCTCGTTAATACTGCATGGGTTATCACATTTTCTAAAGACATCAAAGCGAGAAGCCGCCATTTTGTCCTGAAGTGTGTGCCATATAATATATATACCACCACTCTTTTGTGCTACCCGGTGCTTGGAAAAATAAATTTAACGAATACAATATTCTAAAATATTTGTATTATATTAGTTACTATTAAAAATGATTTTCAAAATATTAAAATTAATAAAATTAAAGAGAATTATCTAAATGATAAATTATAAATTATCATCTTATTTATAAAAATTGTCAGGGAAATATATAATATTTTGACTTTTAATCAATAAAATTTCTCAATATTAGTTACTTTGCGACAATTTTCGACATTTTCTACATATTATGTATATTATTAATATACATATTAATGTATAACTAATAAAACAAATTCACTGTAAAAACTAACATATATAAATTTACAAAAAAGGGAAATTAAATAATTTCATTTTATTTGAACATTCATTTTCTTAGTATAAATTTAATCATATAGTTTTTGTATATTCTTAAATAACAAATTTTTGATAATTATAGATTATTAGCAATACTTTTTTTGGGTCAATTTCACTCCGAAAAATATTCTCACACATATTTTATAATAATATAGTTTTATAACATTAAAACAAAATTTACCTGAATGAAGTTTGTCAAAAGAGTGTAACAGAACTGTTGATCCAGCCAATGCATTATTAATTATATCATTATTTGTAGTATCTTCTAGCCGAATCATCGTCTTATCCTGAATAAAACTTAGTGAATAAGAGTCTGATTTTTTATGAAAAAATCTCATTTTAATAAAATATTTATGTAAACAAGCCAAAATGTTCACACTACAGATAGTATATGATGTTTCACATTAGACGCCCAAAAATGTTGTATTTACTGCATACAAATGCAATGTTTTATAGAATTCTAGGTTACTGAAAAGAATTAGATTTATCGTAATATTGGGTCGCTTTTGATTAGCATATACGCTAGTTGCATTTGATACCATGTTTCGAGTTACAATACTGAGAATATGATCATATAACGCGGTTAATTATCTCATATGCAGAAACAATCATATGTACTTCACCCGGTAGATATAAACGAAAAACTTTTCCGTTTTTAGCCTAATTAGTAGGGAGGTCTTTTTATAATTTTATCGGAATAGGTAGGTGGGGTACCTCCTCTTAAATTAAAAATGTTTAAAAAGGATATATTTACAAAATTGAAATTTATTTTATGGTTTTGAAATTTTTTACAAATTAAATTTGACTTAAAATCGCGTATGATTTACACTAACCGGCCTATTTGATATTAAATTGTAATATTGTCAAAATATATTATATTTGTTTAGATCTTTGTATTTATATATTTTAAAGAAAATGTATTAATTTATTTTTAATTAGAAGAAAATAATACAAAGTGAGCGAAATGTCTGCTTCGGAAAAGGTTGAATTTGTCCAATGTTGAAAATCAACCAAGTAAGACATATCTGGTAATTCGTGAAAACGACTAATACACGAGGATATACTATATGGATTATAAGGATAAGGATTGTTTTAATGTACGGATTGGTCCGATTATTAATTTTTATATTTCGAGAATAATTTTTAGTGGTTACGTGATTATTTATTCTACAATATATCCTCTAAGAAACGAAGCAAAGACTTTCAGAGCTATGAGTTTTACGTTAATAATTTGATATTCATTGCAACTCACGCACGCATACAGTCTGTACTCTGCGAATATGAAACTAACATGTCAATGTAGATTTTATGACGTGTTATTTTATTTAATGTTTATCTTTTATATTAAATATTCGGTTTTTATACAATGTTATTAAATTTATATCAATTTTTTTAATGAATTTAATTTTTACTAAAATAGTAATAATCCCATCAGTCCCTTAATTATTTTCAAATAAATTGAAAGTGTGCGATATCATCTTATTTTAGTAGTCATTGATTTGTAGTATAGGCGACTATCTCCTTTATTATAACATAGTGATAGAAAAGATAACCATATACAACATTGTCAAATATAGAAAGAGAATGCCAGAAATAAATAGCCACCGAATTTACTGCTTCAGACTATAAGCCAACTCCAAGTTGTCGCAGTATTGAAAACTATTTCAGAAATAAAATTTTACAACAAATATCCTTTTTGTTGTTATTGCGATATGCTTATACATTACAATTTTTTGTTCACTCAGTGTCAATAACATTTAACATTCATTGTAATCTTGACGGACTCTTTTTATCTTTTACTAAAATCAAACTAACCAATTTGAAATAAATTACATGCAATATTGATTTTTTCCCCGGCACTATGTCAAGTATAAAACCGTAATTATATCGCACATACCAAAATAATAAAACATATTTTCACGACTTTCTCATGTTCAATAGTACGATAAATAATAAATCGATTTAATGGCGTCACAATAAAATTCAACAAAGGGGGTTCGGAGGTTCTGGAAATCTATTACAATTTGAACGTAGGGTCCGGAGAATATTTTGATCATTTTAAGTCATAATTATTCCAATTTTTATTAGCTCGATTTTTATAACCTTCAAAACGTTTAAGAAAATCATTATTGTAACTTACCTACGCGTCTGAATATACTATTTATATTAAAGGAATGAAAAGTGTGTGGAAATATATTTTTTTGGATTAATGAATTAGTTTAAATAATCATTAAATAAATATGAAAAATAAAATACATTAAATAAGGGGAATTTCAAATTCATTAAAGTAAAGATTTATTAAAGAAATTAATCCAATATTCTATTTTATGTTTAAGCATGTCTCTATATTTTAGTTCCGTTTTTTCTATATTGTAAACTTTTTGTATCAAGCTTAATACCATTAATGATACCTTGATTAATAACATAATTTGATTAGATAACTTGATTAGAACAATTTGAGTTTTAGCGGATAAGTTAACTTGCATGCATGCAAAGTGTTAACAGTAAATTATATATTTAAAAATAACGGTTGGTAAACGTAACCCACACAACATGTACGACATATTTATGAAAATTAAACTTTATGGTAATATTGGATACGTTTTGCTTTTGTTTTTCGGAACTAGTATAGTGTTCCCTTTCATAAACTTTTTTATAATTCAGTAACAAATTTGCTTTTCATATATAATATATTTTGTCTTGCTCCAAGTCGATGATACATATAAAAAACAAATGATATAATATATATATAATATATAAAATATTATATAAAATATTATATAAATTTATGTACAATTATAGAAAAATAAATATAAAAATATAACATACAATATAGATGGTGATATAAAACGAGTTAGTGACATGGCACGATATTTCTCAAATATTATATTATAAATCAGTACAACATCAAATTAAGTATATATATATTTTTAAATTTACCATATTCAGTAAAATTCTCTGCTTATATGGTCTTCACCAATTACGTAACAGTGGATCTATTATATATATTTGTTGAATCTCATGAAGAATTAAATATTTCAATTTCAATTGCCTATATCGTCGTAGTTGTGTAATTGTCCCCGTAGAACCATAGTCTATACAGCATATTAATTTGTCTATTTTGTCAGCAGATATAGTATCAACTAGATGGGGTGAGATTATAAACCTATTAATGTGCCATAACATAGTGTGCATTACATTACTTTATCCGCATTGTAATCTTAACTATAGTATGCTTATATATATACATACCTATATAGTTGTATTATACCGTATTTAATGTATCATTATATTTGCTTTTTATATAAGTCGAATATTTATTTAAATCTGAAAATAGATGAACACAGAACATAGTATCACAACAAAGTATCTGCATAACATTTATTTACTGTACATATATCATTGAACTTCCATAGAATATAATTTGCATAACGTCGATTCAACTACAACTACTGTTTAAACAAAATATAAGAGACACAATTTCAAAATTAAATTGTAATTTTGAAAAATTGTTGATGCTCCACCGGAATTTTGGTTCGATGTTCAATGCAAAGTTAAATGCGACATGTCATTGATGCTACGACAGTTCGAAGGTTTTCCAAGTGTACCTATGCTTTGGAGAACCGATGCTATTCAATTTCTATATTATGAAGGTTCGACACTATGAAAATTCCATGTTATGAAATTTTCATTTATTTTATATTTCGACATTGCGCATATTCAACGTGAACCACCATCTTCAGTTTATGTAATGTATATAATGTCGAATCAATGGTCAACAAATTAATCATATTCTTTTAAATATATAATGAAATATGAGCCATTGGTCAATGGAATAGATAAAAATTCATTCTTCAGTAATTGTTTTGCTAGGAATACCAGAAAGGCCTATTTTATTTATGTTTCAGTTTTAAAAAGTTTGATACACTATACATCACAACACATTTTTTCAAATGAAAAAAACAAAATATTTCAATATCAATAATAATATGGTCAAATAGTGAAACTACTTATGATAAAGCCAGGTTAACTTCACTTATATATATATTCACTTATATATATATATAGCCTAATTTTTTTGGTAAAGTCAGTTCGGATTGTCAAATATTTATGTAGTGAACCATGCATGTGTATGTGAGTTATATAATACAACAAAATTCTAACAATGTCTGTAGGTAGCCTACTTGTTAATATATTAGTGGAGGAACAGTTGTTTTTAATAATATTTTGTTTTGAAATAATGAATTAGTGAACCTTTTCACAACATGTTTCAAATGATACTTTCCGTTTCCAAAAATGATGAATCATCAGTAGTTGTATTGTTTAGATATGGAAATTAGAAAGAAACATTGCAATTAAAAGGTTTAAAAATATGAAAGTTTATTCGTCAAAAGTTAGTAAAGTATTGTAGAGATTGAGTATATTCTGCTACTGCATACATTTATAGTCGTTTATAGTCGTTTATAGTCGTTTATGGTCGTTTATAGTCGTTTATAGTCGTTTATAGTCGTTTATAGTTGTTTATAGTCGTTTATAGTCGTTTATAGTCGTTTATAGTCGTTTATAGTCGTTTATAGTCGTTTATAGTCGTTTATAGTCGTTTATATAGTCGTTTATAGTCGTGTATAGTCGTTTATAGTCGTTTGTAGTCGTTTAAATGTTTGAATATAGAAAACCCTTTTTTTAAATAGTTATATTGATGCAAAATTTTAATATAAATGACACTCTGAATAACTGGTTGTAAGTCATGATTGTAAGTCAAAATGATTCTTCTTAACTGTCAAAATTATAGTTGGAAATTAAATTTAAAATTATTGTTAATTTTCAGTCGTATAAATATGTGAATATATATATATATATAATTATATTTATCAGAAAAAATTGTATACGTGTTGAATTTTTGAACATGATAAATTGTCACATATTCAATAATTGTAAAAATAGTAATAGTTTTTCATTGTTACCACAAAATGTCTTTAAAAATATTTCATACTAATTGCAAAATATTTATAAAATTCTGAAATAGCTACGTATTTTAAAATATATTAAATTATTAAATTGCAAATTTATTAATTAATTAATAAATGTTAAGGCATTAAATAATAGTAAGTTAGCCTTAAACAATAGTTCTAAAAACATAAAAGTTATATCACACAAAAATATTATGTTGGAAAATAAAGCAAGTACAAATACACAATTCCATTACTTTAATTGTTAATTGTTAATTACTTATTAATATTTATATCTGTATAACAATTAGTAAATGTAAGTTTACATGTGAGTTTCATTATGTGAACCATTTCTACGCATGGCCGCACTCTCTTCTTCTGTTTGTATGCACTGCTTTTGTTGGGTCAGGTCCATAAAGTTCATCGCTGTACACAAGGACAATTGAATCTAAAATAATAGAGATTAAAAAAACAATTATTTTCGAAGAGAAATGATGTTACACAAATTACTCAATATTATTGTACGGTAGATTTTTTTAAACCCAAATATTTTCAATAGTATATAAAATTGTATATATTCTATAATAATAGTAGTAATAGTAATAATAGTGTAAGCTAATGGAAAATCGTGAAATTTGTGCATATAGTTTTGATTATTTCTAAATATTTTCAGTTGGTAAAATAGGAATTAATTATTTGTTTGTAATATTTCATAAAATATAGAAAAAATTCCATTAAATATAAATATTTTATAAACATAATTATAAATAAAATGTAATTATAAATATTTAATATATATATAATTATAAAAATATAATAAGAGTATAAATATATATTTCCCATAGATTATTAAATAAAATTGAGAAACTATATATACAAAAGTTTGACATCTTATCGAGTTGGCCTAGAGCTTTATATAGCTTTGTAAAATTAATACAAATATTCTTTTTCCGCTCTCTCAAAAATATTTAAAATTATTAAAATTGCTTTGCTTAGTTTTTGTTTTAATGCAATAGATGCTTTATTTATTTATATGGCAGGATTATATATATAGTTAATTTATTAAAATGTATAATCTATAAACTGATAATTATGTATTGACTTCAAACCAAGAAACAAACCTAACCAATTTTGATTAATTAAAATAAGTTATCTAAAGTTATGACTTCTAAAAAATATGTATTACAGACAATTAGTTTTGTTTTATATTCTCATTTCATAATTATGAAACTTTAATTGTGAAAACATGTCTTTAAATAATTAATCAGTTATAGGTTATATATGTGGTGTTCATGAATCTATTAAAGCATCTATTATTTAAGATAAGTATTTTATTGTTTTCATTATAACCGATTATAATTTTTATTTTTAAGCTACCCTTTTTCCAAATGTGATTTGAGGTCACACTACTAACGGGGTGACCGTGAACAGGCCTATTAAAATAGTTGAAAACAGAAATAATATAAAGATGGATATGACTAGCACTATGTTGTGGCATAAATGTTGAAATTGTAAATAAAAATTTATTACATTTTATATTCTTTAAAATAGTATAGTTCAATAAAAGTTTATTTATAGTAGGTCTTAATGGAATATTCTGTGAGATAGCATAAACGTACGATTCAAATAAACTTTTTATTTATTTATTTTCGTTTTTTCCATATTTATTGCAATCATTTGAAGTTTATGATATTTTATATATACAATGTAATATGTATAGATAAAATATAAATTTAAAATTAATTTTTAATTGTCTGTATTTGTTTTGTAAATTATGCTAAATTTTAAAAAAATGCTAAAATTTAAAAGTTATATTATTATTTAATTATTAATATTCATTTTTAGTCTCGATACTTAAATATAGACTCGATACTTAATATGTAGTCTCGATATTTAATATATAGACTTGATGCTTAATATATAGACTCGATACTTAATATATAGATTTGATACTTAGTATATAGACTTGATACTTAATAATTAGACTTGATACTTAATGATTAGACTCGATACTTTATAATTAGACTCGATACTTAATAATTAGACTCGATACTTAATATACTTAATAATTAGACTCGATACTTAATATACTTAATAATTAGACTCGATACTTAATATACTTAATAATTAGACTC